>APFE031475763.1:57334-102720 GCA_000404065.3 Pinus taeda | reverse complement strand
CGCCTGCCTACTAATGAGGAAAGGATATATATATTATAATTATATACAGTATTGATGACAAATGCACATGCATATTGTTTTATTTCAGGAAATAAGGCAGGTACTCCCCCAGTTCAATATTCTTTCTCCCTCTTTCTTAGAATGCGGCCTTTATTTCATATTCTGCTTCAAAACCTCTAAAAACAACCATAATCAAGATAAAAGTCATAGCTTCTCTAACTTCAAATTGCTGCTTCAGTATGAATCACTGTGCTAAACCGCTTATCAGAAACACAAAAGATGTAGTGATTCAAGATTTGGATAACAGTGATGAGGAGAAACACTCTGCCAATATAATCTTTTAAAATCCAAACTATAGCGCAAATGAACTCAAGAAAAATTCCCAATGAACCCTTTGTGGACTCAGAGTATCAGTGCAGGAAATCTTTGACTTTGTCCAATCACTCACTCAAATCTGGATGTCTCTGTTTTAGGGTCATTCACAGCAAAATACCTGTGAGCAAACGCTTCAATTATGAATGAAAAAGAACACGCGTATTTTCGGATTTCGCATCTTGACTCCGCACCTTAGAAGACAAACTGAAGTCTAGCGCTTCACAGACAACAGAAGGATCTGGAGATGATGCAATTGAACCTAAAATGCAAACTTTTCTCGACTTAGATCTGTCTCCCTGAAAATTCTCAACAGAGATTCATAGTCAGATTTATTTGAGGTTGTGACATGTTGCATGATAGCTATGTATGCAGCGTTTCTGATGTTTGCAGGTAGAATTGTTGTACTTCTGTCATTCAAAAAAAAACATTGAATTGTCTTCTCGCTTCTACTTTAGTTTCTTCATGCCCAAACTGAGCTAAGACTACCAATATTTGCCCCTTAACATTGTGTTCAAGTGACTCTCACCTGGAATAGGTTCCCAGCGCAGTTTCTCAGCTGCAAATTGAAGAAGATTGATAGTGAACGATTTAAAATCAGCAGCTGATTGAGGGATAGCATCACCAACCACACTAGAAACTTTATAAGCGATATCAGTTAAGCACAATAATACGAAATAGTCAAGCTTGTTTTTGTAAACATCTAGCAGAGAAAGTAAAGCTGATACTTGAATTGAGAAGATAAATAAGTCAATTTTTTTTTTGCTGCAACAATAGAAAACAGAGTATTATCGGCAATAGCATATACAACTGAAACACTTTTTTTTTTAGGAAGGCTTAACGCCATTATTGCATTGGTTACCAAATGCATTATCCACTGCAACTTGCGTTGGGTATTGTTGGTAAGCAAAAACATTTCATCTCCACAATGCCAAAATCGAAGGAAGGAAAATATATATAATATGCATAGTATCAAAGTATTAAGTTAACTTCCAACTGCCAAGCCAAACGAAGAGCCACGAGGGAATATAATAAAGCACCACGAATTCTACAAGGAAAAACACCCAGACGTCAATAAAAAAAAAAAAGAAGGATTGACATGTAATTCGAATCTCTATCCACAAGGTCATAGGCTTTGACCTTCTGTCGACACGCTAATCACCGACAATGAAGTATGCAGGCGTGTTATTGTGGAGACACGCGTACCAAACTTAATTATCGCGGAGTCCTGACAAGGCTTAATTATATTTGAATTAAATCATTAATAGCTAATATGAATATCATTATGTATATATTAATCGAATATTATAAATTAATAAATAAAAGTCTATTTAATGATTTATAAGTCTAGAAGGGCTTCCAATCAATAGCTTCCTACAACAGGACATGGACGGTAAGTAAGTTGAAGAATATTAAGATTAGGGTACAGATAAAGGTACTGGTTCTGCAAAAAAGAGCTATAAAATTCTAGACTCTTCTGACCCATTTCATGTTATTCTGACAACCTGTTCTATTATATGTTTCCACCGATATGCTCTTTGGATATTTTTTTATGAAAGTGGGCATGACCGACCTTGGTATTCGCTCTGTCCAATATAAACTGCTATTAAAATAAATCAAAAAAAGAAACACGCTTTCACTTTGTGAACAAGGGTATGGGGGACAACCATCTGAACTCAAGTAGCATCCTCCCTTTACTATGGTAAAAGGAAAAATTAGTCCCGTGAAACTAGATCTATCGAGTATTATCACTCATAAAATGCAAAAATAAAAGCTTAAAAAAAAATTAAACATAGGACTATTTTGTCATTAAACGTAGTTTAATTACATTTTTTTTTTAGATTTGCATGGATTATAATAATTGTATCTTGGATAGTTATGTGGAACCATATGCTTTTATTTTTTTATTAATGCCTAGGAGTAAAAGCACATGTATATTAAAATATTTTATCATCAACTATGGAAATAATTTGTGAGTTAGTGGAGAATGTTTACTAAGAGAACGAGTGTTATAAAAGAAACTTAGTAAAATTTGAGTTATATATCAGATTATATTATGTTTTTGTTTTTATTATTCTATATATAGTTAGGCATAAATATTTTAGACTATTATTTATGCTATGTTACAATGATTATAATAATAATCTAAGCCCCAAGGGGGTAGGCGATTTGGTAATCACATTGTGGTGAAGTTCGTTTGCACGGCGGGCTCCATACTGAAGGTCATGGGTTCAAATCCCTCGGACTAACCCGGAGCTGTGGAGAGGGGCGAGCGCAGTCTCCCAGGGGTTGTGGTGGTGGCCAGAATCGACCCCGTGTTACGCGAGTTGCGAGGCTGTCCCAGTTGCCGATTCCCCTGTCAACAAAAAAAAGATTATAATAATAATCTAATTAAAAAAAAAATTAAGGTTTATAAAGACTCATGCATTAGAATAAGTATTATTACGCATTAGGATAAGATTCCCTGCATTAGGACAAGGAGGTCGCGAGGCCACCCTCGACCTCGGTACCAGTAAGACCTGCCTAGCAGGTAAAAATAGCAAAAAAACTATACCCATTTGTAAATTTGAAATTGCAAAACTATATGTTAAATCTGAAAGTATACCTCAAATTTTTACAATTTTATTATGTATACAGGAAATACTACGATGGTAAGGACATATCAACGATGGCGACATGATCGGGCAACATCACCATTATTAATGCCACCTCTGTCGTCATCACCATCTCCATCATCATCACCACCATTGAGACCATCATCAACACCAATCGCTCTAGCACCGGAGTTGACCGTGATAATGCACTCTTTAGAAGCCTTATTGGAAACATTAAAAGGGTCAACAATGGCTAAGACCAAAGAAGAGCCTCAACCCTTAGCAACCAATTCAGTGGAACAAAAAATTTTGAGTATAAAAGATCAAAGGAAGATATTTCTAGGGAGCTACAGAAAATTAAACTCCTAGAATTTTCAGGAGGACGAGCTAGAGAACGTGCGGAGGCATGGTTAGAAGGAATGAACAGATGTTTAAAATTAAGAGAGTACTCTTCTTTTTCAAAAACAAAAATTGCTGTATTTCAATTAAAGGAAAGTGCCTTGATTTGGTGGGGAAATCTAGAAAAGCAATTACACCTCACAATGGATAATGTCCCTTGGGAATTGTTAGAGGAAAAATTCTGTGCTAAGTATTTACCTCCATATTTTCAAGAACAACAAGCCGGAGCCTTTCATACATTAATTCAAGGTAATAAATCAATGGAAGAATATGAAATAAGGTTTATGGAGCTTGTGAAATACATTCACTACTTAGATTCTGATGAACGTCAAGCTGAATGCTTCATATTTGGGTTAAACCCTCGCATCAGGGCCTTGGTTAGGATGTGTAAGCCATCATCAGTAACCGAGGTGGTAGAATGTGGCCGTTATGCAGAAGAGCATCTAGGAGTCAAAAAGGATGTCGGGCCAACAAAACCTCTAAAATCAGGGTTTCTAGGAAAGACTCCCCGAAATTTCTTCAGAGGAAGTAGCTCAAGACCACTACCTTATGGTAATAGATTTACCCCAAGAAATGTAGGAGCAAGAGCTCCCATGGCAGTTAATACTATAACTGCTGAATCATCAAACACAAGTCCATGGAAATCTCGTGGAACTGCTAATAGAGGAAGAAATACGAGAGGAATTGGTATGAGAGGGCGAAGCTCTTTATCGAGAAATTCACATTATGATTCAAGAGGACTGACCCATGTTAATTGTTGGGGATGTGGAGGACCACATTTTCAGCGTAATTGTCCAGAAGCTTCATCAAGTATATTACAAGGGGCAGGAAAAGAACCAATACCAAATACCCAAGACAATCATAGAATTCATGCAGTAGTCAACAACAATCAAGTAGCACACTAGTCCACTGTATTGGAATCCTTAGGTATTATTAATGGTATAAAATTCAAAATCTTATTTGATACTGGTGCCACAGATAGTTTCATTTCTTCATGTGCATTAAATAAATGTGGGCTGGCAGCTCGCAGGCAAAATGATTTCAGACAGGTAGAAATGGCCTCAGGAGAACTCCAATCCGTAGACTTAAGTGTGGATCAATGCAAAATTGATCTAGGGGTCTGTACGACTAAATTGAAAGTTTATGTTACAACCCTAAGAACTTATGATCTTGTCATAGGTATGGATTGGTTAGAAGCTTATCAAGCTTGGGTAGATTGTTATGGGAAAAGAATTCTCGGTATAAATGATGAAGGAGAGGCGATCCAAATTCAAGGTATCAAGAGAAAAGTATCTTTACGCTACATATCAGCAATGAAAATGAATCATTGCTTACGGAAAGGTTGTCAGGTATATGTGATTCAAGAAATCAGTAAAGAAAAGGACCATCCTTAGAACAATATCCGGTGTTCGCCGAATTTCCAGATGTATTTTCAAAGGAACTAGCAGGATTACCCCCCGAAAGAGAGCTAGATCTCACAATAGAATTGAAACCCGATACTCAACCAATCTCTAAAACACCTTATAGAATGACAGCTCCAGAACTTCAAGAATTACAAATTCAATTGAAAGAACTATTGGATATAGGACATATTCGACCCAATATATCACCTTGGGGTGCTCCTGTAATTTTTGTCAAGAAGAAAGATGGATCCCTAAGATTATGCATAGATTATCGAGATTTCAATCGAGCTACAGTAAAGAATCGATATCCTATGCCTCGAATTGCTGATCTCTTTGATCAAATGAAAGGAGTTGCTGTCTTTTCAAAAATTGATCTTCGATCAGGCTATCATCAGCTAAGGATTTCTGAAAGCGATATTTCTAAGACTGCACGTCGAACACGCTTTGGGCATTTTGAATTTACTGTGGTACCATTTGAATTAACTAATGCACCTGCAGTATTCATGAACCTTATGAACAGTGTTTTCCGCAAATATCTTGATCAATTTGTACAAGTCTTTTTAGACGATATTCTCATCTACTCTAAGAATGAGAAAGAGCATGAAGACCATTTAGTATTTACGGATAGTATTATCCTGCCTTAGAACTCACTAGTTATATGGAAAGTTATCCAAGTGTTCGTTCTTTCAAGAAAAGATTCATTACTTAGGTCATATCATATCTGGTGAAGGAATTTCAGTAGATCCTGAGAAGGTAAGGGCAATCATGGAATGGCCAATACTAAAAAATGCACATGAATTACGAAGCTTTATGGGTTTAGCCGGTTATTATCGAAGATTTGTGGAAGGAGTCTCCAACATTGCAAAGTCGATTACAACTCTTCAACGTAAAGGTGTTAAGTATGAATGGACTGAGGAATGTAATAAAGCATTCTCTGAACTCAAAAAACTACTGACCAGTGCACCAATCTTAAGAGTCCCTGATATGGACAAAGATTTTACGGTATGTACTGATGCATCCAAGCAAGGGTTAGGTGCAGTATTAATGCAGGATAGAGGAGTAATAGCGTATGCCTCAAGAAAGTTAAAGCCTCATGAAGAACTCTGTCACTCACGATTTAGAGTTAGCCGCTGTAGTACTAGCTTTAAAGATATGGAAACACTATCTAGTAGGACGAAGCTTTATGCTTAAAAGCGACCATCAAAGTCTACAGTGTTTATTCACCCAAAGAGACTTGAATGCTCGATAAGACGATGGAGTGAATTCCTAAGTGAATATGACTTTGGAATATCATATATTAAAGGAAAAGAAAATGTAGTGGCAGATGCTTTAAGCAGAAGACCTCGAATATTCTCCCTCACACCTATCAAAGTAGACTTAAGGCAACAAATACTAGAACATATCTAGTCTTGATAGTAAAAAGCCAAAAGAATCTAAGTTTGAAGGATATGAACTAGAAGATGATGGAATCTTATGATTTCATGGAATGATATATATCCCTGATAATAGGGATCTTCGAGACACCATCCTTAAGGAAGCCCACAGAGCAGTATATTGTGGACATCCTGGAGTTAAAAAAATGTATACTGATACCAAGAAACTTTTTTTTTGGTCGGGCATGAAACGTGATATCGTTCAATTCGATGTAAGATGTTTGGAATGTCAACAAGTAAAAGCTGATCATTGTCATCCAGCAGGTCTCTTACAACATCACAACATTCCTATGACCAAATGGGAAATCATTTCTATGGATTTTATCACTGGGCTACCTCTTACTTCTCAAAGACACAATGCTATTCTGGTGGTAGTGGATAAATTAACGAAAAGAGCCCATTTCATTCCCGTAAGAGATACTTACGAAGTTGTTGACGTAGCTTGAGTATTCATAAATGAAATTATCAGATTTCATGGAGTACCTAAGAAGATCATATCAGATAGAGATTCATGATTCACTTCAAGATTCCGGACTTAAATGCAGTCCGCCTTAGGAACTCAACTAAATTTGAGTACAACTTATCATCCTGAAACTGATGGGCAAACAGAAAGGGTAAATCAAGTACTTGAAGATATGTTGAGGATGTATGTTATGGATCATCAATCGCACTGGGAAAAGTATTTATGTTTAGTCGAATTTGCATACAATAACAGTTATCACAGTTCAATCGGAATGCCTCATTTTGAAGCATTATACGGCAGACCTTGCAAAACACCGTTAAGTTGGGACAGGTTAGAAGATCGGGTGATAGTAGGGCCAGAATTAATCCAAGAAATGGAGGAGTAGGTAAAACAAATTAGACAACGGTTAAAAGAAGCACAGGATAGAAAAAAGAGTTATGCTGATGCTCACAGAACTGATAGAAAATATGAAGTAGGGGATTAGGTTTTCATCTACATCAAACCAAATAAAAGCACCTTGTCACCCTGATTTATTGGACCATTTAAAGTCATGGAAAAAGTTGGATCTGTCGCCTATCGTCTTGCACTGCCATCTCACTTGCATAAAGTTCATAATGTATTTCATGTATCTGTATTAAGGCATTACATAGCTAACCAATCTCATTACTTTCAATGGAAGGAACTGCAGGTATCGGACGAAGGAATCATATCGGTCGAACCATTACGTACACTGGAACGTAGGGTTCGACAGCTCCGGAATCGTCTGATAGACCAAGTTAAGGTCCAGTGGGACAAGTATAGTCTTGGATCGGCTACTTGGGAAGATACAGAAACCATATGTCAAAAATACCCCAACTTGTGTCAATTTTGAAGAACTTTAAATCATATTTTGTATATATTTACTTTACTTTAAATCAGATACTCAGAATCATTTTGGAATGATCATATATAAATGTGAATTTTTATGATATGTTATCTGCTTAATTCCACTGGTACGTGGATACCAAGACGGAATATGTTATTGATCTTACTGAATTATAGTTATCAAAGTAAAGTTTAATATTTGAGTAATTTTGCTTTTGATGGGAATTAAGATATTGTAATTTTGTTTCACTTATGCATATCGATATGATTGATGAGATAGAAATAAAAGAATGATTACATTTTAGTATGAAAGCTAATAACATGAGTAGGATATGGCCAAGTATGTTATACTGTAGTTAACATGTATGAATTATACATAAACTATTTATTTTGAATATATTGATGCATATTTTATAATGTATGGACAAGTGTTCATGTTATGGATAACATCGTTACCAAGATGACCACGTGATAACAAAAACTTTAGAACAATTAAGGCTCAAAGAGATTCCTTGATAGGGTGTTACCCTGGTCCCACTAGGAGGGGTGGAGGTATTACTCACTGTTTATCCTCCAAAACCTGGAGTCATGGGAGGACTATGCGAATCATGCTCCCCTAGACGTGTGATGATGACTGCCAGATGCCTACTGGGCAATTAGGTTGATATAATCAACGCTGATACCCTTGAGAGCCTATGAATGGTTAGTCAGTATCGCTGATGCCATGGCACACTCTAGTAGAGGACGGATAGGATGGAAGCGGAAGACATTAGGAAGGATAGGATGATTTTAGAATAGCTTGGGAGTCTAATCAAGGTTAGGCTTAACTATTAAAATTATAAACCTATCAATGTTCAAATCACAAATTTTAAAGTGTCCTCACAATTATAAATGAAAATTCAATCACAAAACACAATCCTTACATACCCTAAAGGAATTATCTATATACTCTATAAACCCTTAACTTCAGGACGAAGTTTTCTAAAGGAGGGGTGTATGTAACAACCTATCTCGAATCACGAGCAGCATAGCAATATTAGCATGCATGCGAGGTATGCATATGATAGCTACATATGCATGCATCATATACATTGCACTAGTATATATATCAACTATTCATGAAGAATGTTTAAATATAAGATAAATGAATTAATTATCAAAAGTGTTGATTAAATACCTAATTCTCGTAAATAGAATGAATATACATTCATAGGTTTACCAGCTCGTATATAACCCAAAATGTATATTAAATAAACTAAATCCATAAACTTTATTATTAAACATGATATGTTATAAAAATAAAATAATATTTAAATCATTATGGCTATATACTATTTAGTAAATCAAAACACCAATTGTCATAGTTAAAAGTGATTCCACCCTATGTTGTAATGTCATCTGATTCAATTAAATGCAAGAAGCATGATGAGGCAACCACCGTTTAACAGAAAATAATATTCTTTTATAAAGACGGTGAACAAATGCGTAGAGGTGAAGGAACCTCTACTATTTAAGGGAGGAAGAAGGGTTTCAAAGGGGAGGGGGAAAATCTTTTGGCTGTTGGAGGAAGCACAGTTGAGAGGTGGAAAAACTTGTAATACGAGGTTATCAACAGGACTGAGTCTTGTTTGTTCTGAAGTTTTTGGGCACGGGGGAACAGATTGCAGCAATTGAGAAGCATTCTGGATTGAGAACCTAGGTTGTACTCAGTTTGGCTGGGAGGTTATGGTCTTTTGGTAATGAAAGTGTAGCGGGAGCAATTATGATACTGAAGCACCTTCATCCGCAGGAGCCAGGTAGGTACTCTACATCAAATTTATTAATTTTGATATATGAATTTTGGTTAAACTTTAAAGCAGGTTTCATGTAGATTCCATATTCTGTTTAGAATAAATATCTGGTTAAATTATTGATTAAATTATTTAGAGCATTACAGAAAGGAAGAATTGAACAATTATGGAAGCCACTCGTGCCATGATCTATGATCAAGGTTTACTGAAATTGTTATGGGGAGAAGCTACCAACACTGCCGTGTATGTTCAACTTTGCATCAAGCTTTGGATATCAAGACACTCGAGGAAGTCTTCACTGGGAAGAAACCTGATGTTTCTCATTTTAGAATACTTGGTTGTCCGGTATACTTTCATGTGCTTAAAGAGAAAAGAAATAAGTTGGAAGCCTCTGAGAAGAAAGGTATATTCGTCGGCTACAGTGAAAATTCAAAAGTATATAGAATTTATATACCTGGTCAAAGAGATGTAGAAGTAAGTCGTGATGTCACCTTTGATGAAGACACTGCCCTTGGGAAAGCTAGAGATCTCCCCATCTCAAGAAAGGACAATAATGATGCCATGGAAAAACAAGATGAACCTATGACGGATGAGCCTGTGCCTGATGTTGATGGCCTGATGGATCCTATTGATCCACCTACTAGTGATCCCTCTACCTCAAGGAAATGACCACTATGGCTCAAAGATACTCTCTAAGATGCTGAAAGACATATTGCTCCAAGAAGGACATTTCGCGAAAGTAAGAAGCCGAAAAGGTATCAAGGGTACTTGGCTACCATGAGTACTATTGTTCAAGTTGAACCTTGCACGTTCGAAGAAGCCGTAAAGCACCAAGTATGGAAATATGCTATAAATGAGGAATATGAATCAATCATGAAGAATGATATCTAGGACGTGGTGCCTAGACCTAAGTACAAGTCTGTGGTCACCTCTAAATGGATTTACAAAATTAAACATGGAGTTGATGGGAGTGCTGAAAAATATAAGGCTAGGTTCGTAGCTCGTGGCTTCTCTCAAAAGGAAGGAGTGGACTATGGTGAAATATTTGCATCGGTTGCTCAATATACCACTATCTGATCTATTATTTCTCTCGCTGCCAATCAAGGATGGAGCCTACATCAAATGGATGTCAAAAGTGCTTTCTTGCATGGGTCGCTCAAGGAGGAAGTCTACTTGGAACAACCTCAGGGGTTTGAAGTTCAAGATAGAAGGACACATGTCTATCGGCTGAAGAAAGCCCTCTATGGGTTGAAGCAAGCCCCTAGGGCTTGGTACGAGAGAATTGATAGCTATCTTATGAAGTTGGGATTTACAAGGTGCTATGCTGATCCAAACCTATACTTCAAGGTTGAAAAGGACATGCCTCTTATTTTGGTCTTTATGTTGATGATCTCTTTCTAACAGGTGCAAACCCTCTCATTTATCAATGCAAGAGGGAGTTGACTTCCGAGTTTGAGATGAAGGACCTAGCACTGATGCATTACTTCCTAGGCCTGGAGGTCTGACGAAAGCCGGGCAAGATTTTCCTTTCCCAAGGAAAGTACATTGTGAAGTTGCTAGAGAGATGTGGGATGGTGGAATGCAAGTCTGTGTCTACTTGATGGAACTCAACTTCAAGAAACTATGTGGAAGTGCTGCTGGGTCCGAATTGGCAAACCCTTCCGAGTATAGACAACTTGTGGGGGCCCTGATGTTCTTGGTAAACTCCTTTTCGGACATATGCTTCACTGTAAATACTTTGAGTCAATTTATGGTTGACCCTCATCGCATATATTGGATTGTTGCTAAGAATCCCTTGAGATATCTTCGTGGCACAATCACCTATGGGTTGAGATACATTGTCGAGAATTTGAGGCTACATGGATATTGTGATGCTGACTGGGTTGGCAACGTGGTAGATAGAAAGAGCATGTCAGGATGCTGCTTCTCATTGTGGTCTGCATCAATTTCATGGATGAGCAAGAAGTAGAAATTGGTTGCTTTAAGCACTGTCGAGGCCAAATATATTGCTGCTAGTATGGCCTGTTGTGAAGCTGTTTGGCTGAGGAAGATCTTCAATGAGCTGTTTGTGCAAGTGTTGGATACCACTGTGATCTGTTGCAACAACTAGAGTGGTATTTGCCTTTCAGAGAATCTCGTATTCCATGACCGCTCCAAGCATGTTGATATCAGGTACCACTTTATCCGAGATATGGTACAACGAGGAGCAACAAGGCTCCAACACATTAGGACTAATGAACATATTGCTAACATCCTCACTAAGCCCTTCAGGAAGGTCAAATTCTTAGCCTTCCGAGAGAGACTTAGAGTCATGGAAGTACCATCCCATGAGGGTCTTGCTGGAGTTGGACATTGAGCTCTGGGAGCTCTTGGGGGGGCTGGGATACTTCTTGGAGCTATGAGCAACCATAGGGTGAGTGGTTCACCTTCCCCTGTAGGTACTATGTGTATAGGGTGAGTGGTTCACCTTCCCCTATAGCTGATGATATATGCATAGGATGAGTCGTTCACCTTCTCCTATGGCATATGAGCAGGATGAGGGGTTCACCTTCTCCTGCGGATGCCCCAGCATGCATCCTATCCATGTAGTCTGAGACTCATGGGAAGTACCTCTCATCAGGCCAATGGGTTGGGAAATATGGATAGGGACCATAGCACTATAGATGGATGCATCGTGTACTGTTGTACTCCCTAAGTCTAGCATGCATGGTGTTCAACAACTTGATCTGAGATCAAGTCTGATTGGGGTTCTATCTTTGGTTATGTGGACTGACTTTTGTCAGTGGAGAGTGGCAAGTTCTTGTGACTCACTCTTGATCGATTCTTCATCATTATCTATATCAATGTTCAACAGAGTTGAGATGAGATGCAAAGATGGTACATGATGACAGGATGGCATGATGATCGATGATTGGATATTGGCAAGTGGAATTCTCCTTAGTTGAGAGGGAGTGTTAATTTTGGAAACTAGGGCCAAATTCCACTTTGGACAACTCATTTGATGGAGATAATTATTGTATTGAATTCCTCTTTTCGAGAGGACCAAAATCGACCTAAATATCACTAAATTTGGACAAGGAGAAATGTGTTTTTGAAGTGAAGCCCACAGGTGCAAATTGTCAAGGTCAGCTACACCATCATGTAGGCTCATGAAGTCCAAGAGACATGTCATTTCATCCACATGGATTCGTATAGACAAGAGTGACCTCCAACCTCATTTGGCACCTCATCAACTCACTCATTCTTCTCTTTCCTAGTCTAATTGGTTCGTACGCCTCATTGGGCAGTTGATTTTCTCACACATGTGGAAGGAAGGAGGACAAAAATTACAGGGCCAAAATTTTGAAATTTTCTGTAGTTTGACCAACGTTGTCTTTGACTTTCTACGTACCTTTTGACTTCGACTTTCAGGGAGAACGGGCTGCATTCATTGGCACAAAAACCAAGATTTTATGGGCTATTTGACTTGCGTTGACTGCAGGCCTGTTTGATTGCAAAGTTGACTTTTGTTTGACTAGGTTTGACCGCTCCAAAGTGGATTGTTTTGATTGTTGTTTGATCAGCTAAGGAGGCCGAGGGATGCACTTTGATTGAGCTGCTAAAGGGTTGTTTTGACCCTTGACCGTTGACTGGTTAGAGCACACACTGCTGTTGATTTGACTATTGTTGACCAAGGACATAATTGCAGATTTGACAGGGCTGTTTTGGACAATGATTTGACAAGTAAATTTTGACTTTGAATCTATTATTGTACTCTCTCTCTCTCTACTAAACATTTGATATAATAATAAGAAGAATTGATCAATGGGTTTTGTCCATCTCGGGGTTTTTCCCTGGCATTTGCCAAATACTAGTGTTCTCTTGTCTTGGCTTGTCTTCTGCATTTATTGTTTATGTTCTATCTACAATTATTGTCAATGTGATTGCTATTGGAGATTTAATTGGAAAATGTCATTGGGCCATCTAAAGGACATCCAATTAATTGTTGCAAGCATAGAACATATCATTGTTATCTAAAATTAACATGTTCAAAATTCATTTCTTTTAACCCTACCTCCCAAGACCTAAACCACAAGTTGTCATTTGTTGGCTGACTAGAAGAAAGAGCAGATGATTGCTTGCCCGATTTAGTCTTGGAAGGATCTCAATTTTCTAGCGGGATCTCCAAGTTCTACATACTTTCCTTTGAAGATATTCTAGTAGAGAATTTTCCTTTGGCGAACTTTTATGGAGAGCCTTTAGAGTAGCCATGTTCTTGTTGGAAAATGTAACTAGTTTTAGTCTTCATAATTGTCATTGTACTTAGGTGATTATGTATATCTTATGTAACAAGCAAAAGAAGAAAGAAAAATTATTATTTTCTAAAATGGGTTTCAAGCACCATTTGAATGGTCAACTACGTCAAGCATGCATTTCATGCTCCTAGGGTTTTTCAAGCCAAGAGAATATGTCATGACTCAAGAAAGTCATTATTATTGGTATAGGACCCATTTGGGCATTTTGTAAGAAGAAAAATATTTTTTTTTTGAGTCTACAAAGCTGAAAATGACCTCCAAGACCAAGTCAACCTTGTTGTCGCTCAGATTATACAGGCACTGCGACAATGGCTCAGGTCAGGGGTTGTCATTCTGGTCCTTGACCTCTCCGTTCTAGCTGTCTTCGAACAACAGGCTATGGGGGGTAGTACCTATTGAAATGTGAAGAGACACAATTGAGTGGCCTAGCTACCTGGTTAATTTAAGCAAGATTAAAAGATTAGATCAGATTGAATTGTGAGACTAGTGCCTTATGAAGTCAACTTCTTGCTTATTACCAATTAAATGCCAAGTAACCGAATGGAGAATCGCTCCTTGAATGCTTAACTATCCTATACGAAATGCAAATTCTAGAACCTAGGTGTGATGCAAGATCTTGGTTGCTTTGGTTTGATGCCTACTCTAGATGTGAGCTTCCTCTTAACTGTTTTGGAATTGTGAAAATTCCTATACTCAAGGAACCCCTACTGCAGCAAAACTGAATTTACTTCTTCTACTTGATTTTAATATACATTATCAGGTTATTTTTTGAAAAATACTAAAGTAAATTACTTCTGCGGTCTACACCAATTTAATTTGATTACATGAAACAAGAAATTGAGCAAAGAACAAGATACATAGGACACCGTTATTTTTGGACAAAATACTCCCCAGAAAACCCAATGTGGGAAAACCGGTGCAACAACTCTGAGGTTTTTATATTATTAAGCAGTAGTTCTGAATACAATGCTGGATGCCCTTCGGACAATCTAGTTACAGAGAAAAATATAATGGCAGAAAACTTAGTGAGATTACCTCACTTCACTCGACAGTTTCAGGCTAATCCGGTTGTAGAACTGGCTAACCCCAACTATCTTTGTGTTGGCCATGCGTTTGCTTTATAAGCTTTGCGTCAGCCCTGCGCTGTCTCTTCTGCCTCCTGGAGCTTTTGTGTCAACCTCTCCCGGCTGTTCCGGCAGCTCCTCGACTGAATTCCGAATTTCTGCGTGAGGGCAGCTTCTCCTCTGACTGGCCTTTTTGGCTCTGCGTTAGGCCTATGTGGGCCCAGATTGGCCTAGCGTCAGTCCCTCTAGATGCTGCGCTGCCTCCATTGGTGGCTCTCCGCCTCTCTGCCTAGTGTTCCGGAACTATCCCTAGCCCTCTACTGCAGAATGATCACCTAGTTCGATTTTCTTAGCGTCCTAGCCCCAGAAATCGAACTCTAGATCAATTTGTTCTCTTTGTGTGTGTTTCTAAATGAACCCCATGCCTCCTTCTTATACTTTTCTCGTTGAGACTTCGATGGTCGAGATTAAGTCTCTAATCAACGACTAAGATTAAAACTTGACTTGATTCACTTTCTAGAACATTCTCACCCATATTTTGATTAATACCTATTAATACTTTAATTTTCCTAAGTTTAGACTTAGGAACCCCATTAAACTTAGGAACCCCATTAAAAATATTAATTATTTAATAAAATACAATCTGGGTGGAATTTCACCAAACGGTTTCTGGGTTCTTTAGAACTCATGTGTGTTGAACTTTCTAAGTTTACTTAGTTAGAAACCCTCTATGCACTTTATTCCTACCTACTTGTTATTTTCCTTAACAACTTATTTACAATGTAAATACTGAAAATAAACACTAGTGCATGCTCAACATATTATAGATCAACAACTAAAAGAAACAAGAACAAACACACCATATGACACCATTATTTTTGGACTAATGTCCCCAGAAAAACCCAGTGTGGGAAAACTGGTGCTTCTATCTGAGGGTTTTCTTATTAAGCAATCTTAGAGTACAATCTGGGTGCTGAAACTGGCCTACCCAACAGAGAATTTCCTTGGCAGTAATACCTCTTTGTTTCTGACAAATCTACTGGCTGAAACCCCAGATAATCCTTCTGGCAGCTACTCAGCACCAATCTGCCCCAGAAACCCTAGCGTCTGCCCAGTCTGGACCGCGTCAGCCTCTCCTAGCCCAATGTTGGCCTTGTGTCAGCCTATCTTGGCCTGCGTCAACTCTCTAAGCCTTTGCATCAGCTTCGCTGGCCCCTTTGGTGCTCTGCGCAACACTTAGCTGTCTCTACGTGAGCACTGGCTGCTCCTGCATCTTTTTCTATGGCTGCTTTGCTGCTCTCCCGACACTATCTCTGCCTCTCTGTCTCTCTGTACTCAATGCCCTTCAGCTGCTCTCCGATCACTGATTCTATCTCTCTTAGCAAACCCCGCTCTAGAGAATAGAATGACTGATCATTCTGGTGTATTCTCCAAGTGACCCTCAAGCCTTCTCTTATACTTTTCATGTTGAGATATCAACGGCTAAGATTAAGTCCCTAATCAACGGCTAAGATTAGATTTGGCTTGATCCATGTCTTTTGGACCATTCTAACACAGACTCATATTAATACACATTAATACTTTATTTTCCCCAAGTTTAGACTTAGGGACTCCATTAAAACTATTAATTATTTTAATATCTCCTGATCTGTTTAGAATCTGCCCAAACCCTTTCTGGGTATTGGAGATCTCATGTGCCCCAACCTCTCCACCAAATTTCGTGGCCAGAGCACATCCGATGCTACCCCAAATCAACAATGTGCCTTAGCCTCTCCACCAATTTTCAAGGCTAGAGCACATTCGATGCTGCCAAAAACTAACATGAATTAGTCTCTAGAGTAGGTTGTGCGATGGAAGCCAATGGGAAGCAAGCAAAGGCTTGATTAACGATACCTCCCCTTGTGCTCCTACCACCCGATGCCTCCAACGTTGTAGACACTGTGGCTCTGACGACTGCAAGGTCACCGTGTTAACCACTAAAGAGCGTCCAAGTTTCTCAAGCAAAATTGAGAAAGGGTGGTCTTAAATGTCTATCAACCAAGCTTATGCTTGGAGGTAAATTATTGAATGCAAGACTAGCTTAGGATGATATGCAAGGATAATGAGTGTTTCTTAAGTTAAGATTGCTTAAGTGTTCTTGTGTACTTAGTTATGGTTTGATTATGCGTTATATCAATAAGTACTTGTTAATAAACTACAATCTTAACTATAATAAAATGTGCTAAGTTATTAAGTGCCAATAAGATACGATAGAAACCCACAAGATAGAATTTTCCAACAACTACGGGATGTGCCAAAATCTCGTAATTAGAATAATCTAGCCAATTCCTACAAGATGCAAAAGATTATTACCACAATATTATCGATGCTCTTACTCAATTAGAAGCTCTCAGAATATATCAATGAAATAAATGCCAATATTACTCAATTATTCAAAATATGACAATGTTACTTAACACCAATTATCCAGAGACATTCAAACAGATTAGAAGCCTTTACGCAAAGAACACTTAGATGCCAAGATATTGTTATTGAATCACAACCAACTAGATTCTTAGAATCTCAAGATCACAAATTGTTCAATGATGCTCAATTATAATAATCAATGCCAATTTGACAATTAAGTGTTCTTAATCAATATTCTTCAATGATTAGTCAACAATAAAATGGTTATTATGAGATGCTTTTAACCAAGAATGACCAAATTCAGAAATTCACTTAAGGGACACACAAATGACATTCGATTATGGATTAAGTGCTTATATGAGTGAATTTAGTGCAAGGATAATGATCTTTAGAGACTTTGAAAGTGCTTCGAAGGGACAAGCAAATGTCAGATTCCAGTGCTTAGCAACCTTTTCCACGACAACACTTCAAACCATTAAACAACAAATTAGAACGTAAAGCAATCAAAGCACTTATGTAACTTGTATTCCATTGTTAAGATAGATTTATGACAACAGTAAGTTACTTATGATTTTAGGGCTCACTCAAGTGTAAAATGATAAGCATATACTAGTCAAATATGAGCAATGAGAACCCAAGAGTCACACTAATCTTGACAATATGAAATCTTAGATGCTTTAGGCCTATTATGATGTAAATTTTCAGTGTTATATCAGATCTGATCACACTTATGATAGTAAATAAACAATGTGAAATTTGCTTAAACAAAGTTAACCCAACTCATGCAATTGATTCCTTAAGATGTCAAGCAAGTTATGAGTTGATTTTATGCCAACTTATAGTGTCCTTTATCACTGTTATGAATTATTCAACTTGCTGAAGTAAAACAGTGAGCAAAAATGAGGGTTAGAGTTCAATACTTCAAACCCTTAGGCTCTAGGCCTAGAAGAAGATTGCTCAAATTTGTCCTATGGCTGGAATACCTGCAAACACCAAAATTATGCCAAAATATCACTGCAAATCCCACCAATATTCAGTCCAGAAATCGAATGACCAATCATAAATGGAAAGTGGGCAAGGAGGCAAAGAATGAAGGCTAGGAGACTAGGGATAAGGCCTAATAGGCCTGCGATGAGGCAAGTAAGCCCAAATTAGGGCTGCTTCTAGGGGTTTATGGGAGGTCGAGGCCTCAAAACGCCTGCGGCTAGGTTGCAAAAGGGAGACAAAGGGGAAAGAGGACCAAGGAGGCTGAGATGAGTGCTAGAAGGCCTTTTCAGGCCTGTGGCAAGGCAAAAAGGGGAGTCCGAGAGGGCTTGGAGGGCCTAGAAGCCCACGACAGAGGCATAGAAGGCAGATCGAGGCCCTCTAAGGGTTGGACGATTGCCCTAAAGGGAGCCGCAAGCCTTAAAAGGCTATGACCAACATTGAGGAGGCCCTAAAGGGAGCCGCAAGCCTTAAAAGGCTACAACCAACCTTGAGGAGGCCCTAAGGTTGACACTAAGGCTGAGAAGGTTGACGCTGAGGCTAGAAGGGGTGATGCTAGGCCTAGGGGGCCTAAAAATTTGGAAACCCTCGTTAGAATAATTATTTTGCTTCAGATCTTCAATTTCACTGCAAAATTTTCAATAACTGGCCCTGCAAAAAATTTTCAGAGGCTAGACCTTACCCTCAAGGGCCTAGATCTAGCTCTAATCCAACAAATCTTCTTGAGAATCACCTACACATAAATTTACAAGTGCCCAAAACCCCAATATATACAAAAGATTCAAAATTTCAAAACCCCAAACCCTAATTGCACAAAAAGGGTTAGAAAATCAAATAAAATTTATTTATAAATTATACAAATATACAATGCTTGAAAAGATTTTTTAAATAAAATTTTGATGATGGCTAGATGTATTTCGAAAAATAAATGTTAAACCATAGCCTTAGCGAAGTTAGAAAATCTAATAAAATATACAGAATTCAAACATGGTCAGCGTGTGCCCACAGTTTGTGAACTTGGAGCCCAAGGGTCGGGGAACCTGCAAACTCTATATATTTTCTCAAGAAGAAATCGTTAGAACAATATAATGAATCAGATCACCTAAGATAAGCCCAAAACTTACCAATAGAATGTTCCTATCATCTACAAATGAAATAACGATTTATTTAATATTTGAAGCACAATATAGGAATGCACATATCCAACACGTACCACAAATCAATGAGACGAAGACACCATTAACTGCACCTCAAAGTCTTTTATTATGATGATCAAAACCTTCCCAGTAGAGCAATGGCCTTACACTAGCGTTTACAAATTACATCAAACCTAGCTCATCAAAAGATGAAAAATGTGCCTTCTATTTATAGAGAAAATCCTCTAAGTGGAAAATAATGGCTAGTTGGCTTGATCCCTATCAAAATAATCTGGATTGTCGATAAATCCTTGATCAAATTTTAATCTCCATCGTCGAAAATAATTATTTTTGTGGAATTTTGGAATTTCTCATTAAAACCATTTTCTATTAGCTCAAAAATAATTATTTTGAGCTTATTTCCTAAAAAATTTGACTTTGATTTAATCACCAAGGTCTAAGGGTCAAATTTTCCTTGAAATTTCCAATATTCCCTTGATGGGGACCTCCAAAAATTAATTTCCTTTAGACCCACGAATTTTTCTACTTGGAGAAATTAATTTGTCTAATATCTAATTTAGACTCTAAATTACTTAGTTTTCTGGCTTAAGATTTAATTTTATTTTGTCAGAAAAATTAATTAAGTGACTCATGAGGGGATTAATTATTTTTTCCACCCTCAAATATTTTAACCATGGTGTCTAACTATGAGGGCCCATGCATTAAAATATTATTTACATAAGATTTTACAAATTCAACCCTCAAAGGGGGGATACCTGTTTGTTATAGACCCTTAACATGCTTACTCAATTCTGTGACACAATATGATCTAGTAGACCAAGTGATCTGTAATAAAATAATTTAGCCAAATAGCTTAAATTATTCCCAAATCACTTTTACATTGGACTCGACTAAAACACTAGGACTTGTTGAGAAATCTAGGGCATAGCAATTAAGTGATTTCTCTTCTATTACTAACTGCTTGTGAGTGCTTTTTACTTCTTTAGATTTGGATCTTCTTTTATTTAGATTATTAATGTTCTTCTTCATCAAACAACTACCAATGTATAAACCATAAAGAGACAAGAGACACAAAATATAGGCTATAAGCTAGGGCCAAAACCTCTCACTCTTTGAGAGGAAAACCTGAAAAAATTCTTCTTATAGAGATTCCAATTGACAGACCAAGACACCAAGCCTTCTTCCTCTTCCTTGAGTCAACAATAGTCAAACCCTTTGCTTGTTGTTACTTTCTCTGCCTCCTTGCTGTAATTTATAAGTCTTCAACTTCGACTTTTGCGACCTTACTGCAACTTTATAGGTCTCTTTCTCGGCCTCCTTACTGCAAATTTATAGGTTTGCAATTTTCCACTAGTGGAAATATTTTTAGCCCAAAACAGTCTTGTCTTCTAGTCTCTCCTTCTTCGCTTGGGGAGAGGCTTCCGTGATGAGACTTCACACTTATCTAACCACAAACCTGCTGTACCTTGTACTTCTTTGAATTTTCTATGTTCTGAGATTAGGCCGAGCTGCCTATTTATAGTGGTTGGAGTCTCATAATTAGCCAACATGGCTTTTGGTGGACCTATGTGTCCTTTTTATGAAGATATTATTATTTCTTTGAAGCCGACCTGTAAGAGGATGCTTTTGCTTGTCTTGGAGGGTTGTTTGACACTTCTATTGACTCATATACAAGTGTATCATGCCCAAGAAGGGTCCTTCATGCATGAAATTGACTAAATTTGACTTTTATGACTAGATGGCTCAATCCTAAAGGCTCAGAATGGGAGCCATTATTAAAATAAAATTCCTTGCTCATGAAACCCATGAGACAAACATTACAATAATTTTATTTTTCTTTGTTTTCATCAATTACATAAAATCACAATTACACATGTCATTATGAAGGCCGAACCTAGTTACTTTTCAACACTCCCTCTTAACTAGGGAGGTATACATAATGGTACTTGGTCATTCTCAATTTGAAGAATTTCTCATAAGAGGAGTCGGATTGGTAGTCCATCTGTATAACATCATATCAACCAGCATGGTCACATAGCAAGGCCTTGACTACCATCTCTATCTCTCCATGAAATCTGAGCACAATGCTGACGAGACCAATGATGTATAGACACCCTCATCATTGTCTCTCTTGGAACATACCCCACCCGGGTTCTCAGGGTGTGTTCCACCCGGAGTATTCTTATCTTGGATTCCCAGTCCTCAAAAAATATCGGTCCTCAACGACTACTTTTATCTTGGATGCCCTAATACATCCTCAAAAAGCATCAGATGCCAGATGCTTACCCAATCCTCCATTCTGTCTTCCCAACTGAAGACAAGAATGATGTGTCAGCCTCTCCCTCTTAATTAGGGAGGACATATCTATTCCAATAAAGGAATGTACTCATTCCTACAGAAGGAATGTACCTAAGCTCCTTCTTGTCTTAGGAATTTCCAAGTTTCTTCCAGTAAGAAACTTTTTTCCAGGCTCCCTCTTAATTAGGGACCTACAACGGCGCCTCAGGTGGAGATGATGGGACAACCAACTGCTTGAAGAATTCCTCCTCACGATGTCATGAACTTCTATTCGTTATCTAGGAGTCTTCATGTTTGGGACTTCTACATAGAGCACCGACCATCCATCACTTTCATCCATGAGTCAGCCATGTCATCATCGGAAAGTGATCCATCAGTCCATATCTGGTCTTCCTTTATGCCATGTTGCTTTCTTCATGCCATGTTTACTTAAGGATCTTTCATCCTACTACATGTGCATCGATGTTGGAAGAAATCCATAGATCTTCCCTTGGCAACCCTGCATAAACCTATTCAGATATTTAAAAATAAAGGAATGAACATGAAAATCAACATTACCTTTGTGATGGTCTTTCATCATGACATCTTCTAGTTTGCATCAACATCCTTCATACATATCGACACATCTCCCAAAGATATATATATATATTGTTAAGGGTCACTTTCCTTTTTCAGATTTTATATATATTATCAAGGTCTCTTTCCTTTTTCAGACTCCATCAGAGTCTTCATATCTTCCATGCAGATACCCTAGTCAAATCTTCTTTGTCTTTTGGATGTTGATTGCCTTTACCATGGTTTCATATTCCATGATCTCTTCCTTCCTTTCTTCGCACATAACATTCCCAGGAGCTTCCAATCAAAGTTCCTCAGTTGTATTCAACCACCTCATACTTCATATGAGGACATATTATGTGGAGTTCATCTAATGAATGTGTGACACATGCATTCCTGCATTCCTTTGAGGGAGGAGATCCTTTCTTTTGATCATGCTCTAGATAGAGCATTCATCCATGTTACTTGCAACCATATGACATGATTTCCATAATATCAAATGTAAGCATACATACCTCATTTTTCCTTTGGGTCATCCAGACTTCCTGCAACAACTTCCTTGATTGAAAGAGCTTCAGTCCCTTGAACTGCTTCACTTTTATGCCATCACATCATCATTCCATGAATTCCACAAGATTGGAGTTCTTGATGAAACACTTGCTTCTCCTCATGACCAATGAACCTTTCAATGAAGATTCCATTAGAGAATCTTGAAGATCTAAAGTATCTCCATCAGCAAATGTTTCCTTTTGTCATATGTGTGATGAACCTTGTACTAGATGACCTTGCCACTTATGTTTCCAATGAGATTCCCAAGAGCTATACCCTTGACTTCCATAGATTCTAACTATATTTCATGCTTCTCTATGATGATGTCCCGAGCTCTTTCTTTCAATGCTTCTATGATGCCTTGATGCATCCCATTTAGTGAATTATGCCAGCCATATCTTACAACAAAAGACTTAGGAATTTGAAAAGAACTTAGGTGAGGAAGACTCTCTTAGTCATAGTAGAGATCTCTTACTTCCTCTATCTTGGACTACTTCTTTTCAGCTTCCTCAACTTCTTTTGTGATATGAGCTTCTTCTCTTCTTTTGTTATTATCTGTTATGAACTTAAATTCATAACAATTAATTAAGATATTATTTAAATAAATATATTATTAATTAAAATCAATCAATTAACAAATAATTAGCTAATGAAGAGACATTAGTCCCCAAGGGACATGTCCCTCTGTTTAGGCATGGCCAGTCAACTCCTATTTAAGGAGCATTGCCTCAGCCTTGTAATCATCATTCAATTTTTATCAATATATATATATATACATTATATTCAGAATTTATTTGGTGTATTATTATAGTCAAACAACAAAGTAAGAATTTAATTCTAACAGCGGTATTAGAGCCAGATTCCTTCTGGTGACACCCACGACAACCTACTAGCTGTCAGGCTAGAATGGGGTTGCATCCACGGACCCCGTTCTAGGCCTAAAGAGACAAGAGACGCAGAACATAGGCTATCAACCTGGGCCAAAATCTCTCACTCATTGAGAGGAAAACCCGAACAAATTTTTCTTCTGATAGAGATTCCAATTGACGAATACCAAGAGCAAGACTCTTGACCTAGTTGCCACTCCAAGACCAAGACACCAAGCTTTCTTCCTCTTCCTTGAGTCAACAATAGTCAAACCCTTTGCTTGCTGTTACTTTCTCTACCCCCTTGCTGTAATTTATGTCTTCAACTTCGATTTTCTCGGCCTTGTTAGTGCAATTTTATAGGTCTCTTTTTCGGCCTCCTTACTGCAAAATTATAGGTATGAATTTTGCACTAGTGGAGATATTTTTAGCCCAAAACTAGTCCCTCCTCCTTCGCTTGGGGAGAGGCTTCCTTGATGAGACTTCACACTTCTCTAACTGTAGACCTACTATACCTCACACTTCTCTAACTACAGACCCCTGTACCTTGCACTTCTCTAACTGCAGACCCCTGTACCTCGCACTTCTCTGAATTTTCTGTTTTTTGAGATTAGGCCAAGCTGCCTATTTAGAGTGGTTGGAGTCTCATAATTAGCCGACATGATTTTTGGTGAATCGACGTGTCCTTTTTATGAAGATATTATTATTTATTTGAAGCTGATCTGTAAGAGGATGCTTGTGCTTGTCTTGGAGGGCTATTTGACACTTCTATTGACTCATATACAAGTGTATCATGGCCAAGAAGGGTCCTTCATACATGACATTGACTAGATTTGACTTTTATGACTAGATTACTCAATCCTAAAGGCTCACATTGGGAGCCATTACTAAAATAAAATTCCTTGCTCATGAAACCCATGAGACAAGCATTACAATAATTTTATTTTTCTTTCTTTTCATCAATTACATAAATTCACAATTACACGTCATTATGAAGACCGAACCTAGTTACTTTTCAACAGGACTCACCTAAGACTTCGACGATAAATTCCACCCTAGCTTTGGGGTGAGGTTGGAGGGAAAAACTTTGCCAATCATTCGTGTTTAGAAACACAGATGAATTAGTGAGATGAAAAAGCTCCTAGGATGAAATTCGTTGCCAAAATCATAGGCTTACCTAGGTTGTTACATAATAAAATGGTCGTACTAGCGTCATTTATGTTATAATTTTGCAGAATGGGTTTACAATGACATACGACAGAGTGCTGGCTGATGATTCTGACTTTGAAGTCCTTGGATCTTGCTTCCTTGGAATGTTGAAAAAATGGGTGCAACAGACCCTACCTGTGAAAAGTCAGCCTAGGAGAGGCATATTCGACCTCTTGAGAAGGGTATATAAAGGAGATGTATTTGACTCATTTAAACTCACTTCACACGTTCAATCTGCAACAAGAAAAGAAGAAAAGAAGAGAAGGACAAGGTAATAAGAAGAAAGACTAAGCGAAGGAAGAGGATTTGAAATTTGACCTATTTTTGCTCACACATGTCGAAGTCTAGGGTTTATGTGTGAGCTGCAGGGCCGAGAGTTGCAGGGCAAAGTTGCAGACCTGAATTGGAGCAGACTTTGAAGAGGTTGACCTTCATTGAATTTGATAAATCTTGTCTTGTTTGGAAGAGTTCTGGTTCAAGGGCTGACTTGATGCTTGCAGGAGGTCTTGGCTTTGGTCTTTGGGTCTTGGATTTCTCATTTGAATTGATTCTATAAGAAGAGAAGAAGTTCTTTATGGGTTTTACCATTGGAGGGGTTTTGCCTTGGCTTGGAGCCTATACTTAGTGTCCATTGTCTTATATATTTTTCATGGTTTATGCTCTTGATAATTGTTTGATGAAAAGAATCTAACTAAAAGTAATAAGAAGCTAACATAAGTTCACAAGCTTTTATCAAGGACAAGGAGAATTGTTTAAATAACTGTCATACTTGATTGTCCAACATTGTATCAGAGCCAAGGTGAAGAGAAGGTAGCTTGAAGATCATGTTGTTGGCATAAAAGGAAGTTGATTGTTAAAGGGAATCATTTGCTAAGGACATGAGGAAGGGCATAAGGAATAAGACCTATTGGTCTAAGAAGGAAGGCTACTACATCAAGTTGAAGGCTCTCTAGTGCACTCCAACATCTTGAAGAAGTCTGAAGAACATCTATCTTTCTATCTTGAAGGCTCTTTGCTATTGAAGGACATCTTTATAGTCTCTTGAAGGTTCTTGAAGGTTTCAAGAAAGTTGAAGGCATCATCAAGGACACTTGTTTGACAAGTAAGTACCATATTGTTCTCCATGTCTCAATCTATAAATCAAATGACTTTGTTTTGCAAGCAAAGCAACAAGTTTGTTGGATCAACAAACTTCCTAGCACGAAAGAAGATGATTGATTGGTGCTCATAGAAAATGAAGTCACAGAATATGTTTTTGCAGAAATTACTCAACTAGACAAAGAGAATCTCAAGAATTAGCAAGATACAAGAAAGCAAAAGTGAGGGCACAAAGGATTCTTATTGAATCCATAAAGGATCATCTCATTTCTTTTGTTGCTGATTTGAGTACATCTAAGGCAATCTATGATAAGTTGGTAAAATTGTACTCTATAAGTATATTAGGACAAAAAATATCCTTGAGGAATCAACTATATAGAACAAGGATGTCAAAGGATGAAGATATGTCCACATATCTTATGAAAATCTAACAATTAAGGGACCAGTTGCAAGGACTTGGGGAAGTCGTTTCCGATTCATAGATGACTACTTGTTTACTAAATGCTTTGTTGCTTGAATGGAGCAGTTTTTACTCTAGAAAAGATACTACTCCCTTTGATGAACTACGGGCTTAATATATCTTGGAAGAAACAAGGATAAAGACAAAGGATGACACTAGATCAAATGAAAAGTCTCAAGCCTTTGTTGTAAAATCCAAGAAGAAGAAGAAAGGGAAATTTGTAAAGTCCAAAGGAAAACAAGATATGTCCAAGATTCAATGCTTTGGATGCAATGACTACGAACATTTTAAGAGGGATTTTCCAAACAAGAAGAACAACAAAAGGAAGGAGAGAAGTGGAGTTCACATGGCTGAAGAAAAGGAAGAACCTGAGAAGAAAGCCGAAAGGAGAAGATCCCAAGGATCTATACTATTGAAGGAAACTCAATCTCTATCAGGTTCATTTGAAGTTTATCTTTCTTTCATTAGAAAGTAGCAGTTAGAGCAAGCATGCATCGTTGCATTCTCTAGAAGAGTCCCGTTTTTTATAAAGCATGACATAATAGAAGGAAGCATATGATAGTAGAAGATTTAGAGTCTAAATGATCAAATTGCTTTGGACGAAGTCATCTAGCTGGAAAGAATGAGAAGGTTTGGGCCATCTAGCATATCATAGTTCATCCAAGCAGTTTCTAACATAATGTTAGAGGTAGTCATCTTGCAGAAAGGATCATCAAGATCCTCCAATAAAAACCATCATTCAAGGAAGGTTCTTTAATATTTAGAAGCATTATGACATGACTAACAATAGTCTTGAAAGATGAAGGGATGATGATGGTCAAGTTGCAGTTTGAAAGACAAAATTGAAGTCTTTCTCCTCTTATGAAGGGAAGTTTATCTTCAATAGGATAGAAGCAAGCTCATTCAAAGGAAGGATGGCTAGATTATTATATTAATGAAAAAGGTATGCATGTCTTTGGTAACTCTTCTCTAGAAGGTAGAAATCATGTCTACAAGAATCTCATAGAAAGAGTTGGTCGTAAGAATGTGCTTAGAAGTCTTTCATATGACTACTCGATGCTTGGAAAAAGAAGTTTGGTATGCTTTGGAATGGCTAAAGATCAGGAGTCTTCCATAAGATAGCATGACTTAGACATGATGATATTGATCCACATCAAATATGGTCTCTTGAAGAAAGAAAGAGAGTTGATAATAACAACTCCAAGAAAGAAGATATTGTAGCTTGCTCCATGGGCACTTAGATTAAAAGTGAAAGTATGGAGAAGGATTCTTGTACAATATGGAGATAGACCACACAGAAGGATGTTGATCTCAAAGGAAACAAGTAAACAAGATTTGATATTTTAACAAAAGACTATCGTGTTGAGATAATTATGATATTGATGTTTTGGTATTGGTTATCTGGTCAGTATATGGTTTTGCTCCCTGGAAGAATGTTTCAAAAATACATAATGGCCATGTATCCACAACTGTGTTTTAAACTCGGTTCAATAAATACATGGATTGAGTGGATGGCTTTGGTAATCCTTGGAGGATTATGTGATCAAGATGTCTACATCATCTTGGGATTAAAAGGTAGCACTACAAAAAGATAACATGATGTTCATTTTTCGATGATGATGAAGATCACTTTCATGATTAGAGGGAGCTATGACGAAGCTCTACTTTGATTGCCTTAAAATAATGCCTTCGACGATGACTAGAGGAAAGTGATATGAAAGGTTGATGGTCCGAACTCTGTTTGGCTCTATAAAAGCTCAATATGATGAGGTGCAAAGGAAAGGAGGAGCCACGTAGCTAGTACTTGAAGATATCCATGAAGAACTATTAGCTGATGTATTGATGAAGACACACTAAAGAACTTGTCGTTATTTCTTCCTAGTTAAAGGGAAGTAAGGAATCTCCTCTATGCTTTAAAGAGAGTAAGAAGTCTCCTTAAATGTTTGAGGAGCAAGGATCTATTCCGTAATCAAGATGGAATGAGGATCTCCTCTTTGGTTGAGAAGGAGTGATGTTAGACATCATATTCTCCACGTGTCATGCACTACACCAAGACTAAAAACCGTAAGTCTAGTAAAGGAACTAGGAAGGAGAATGGAGGATTGGATAAGCATCTGAGATTGATACTCCTTGAGGATAAAGAATCCAAGATAGGAAGTGGACTGCCACTCTTTGAGGATTGGACAGGGTGTCCAAGACAAGAGTGGTCGAAGAGGACTGTTATTCTTTGAGGATGGGTAATCCAAGTTAAGAATAGTCCTAAAAGGACATATGTAGTGAACATTTGGATGTGGTATGTGCCTTAAGAGGTAGAGTGGTGTTTCATGTAAAGCCTCCAAGCATTATGCTATGATATAAGAAGAGATTGTTAGTTAAGGCCTTACTATGTTGACAATGTTGGTTATGATATTGATGCTTAAATATGGCTTATCAATCCGACTCTTCTTATGAGAATATTTCAGTTTGAGAGTATCCTTGTACCTTGTGTACAATTATGAATACCTCCCTAGTTAAGAGGGAGTGTTGGAAAATGTAACTAGTTTCAGTCTTCATAATTGTCATTGTACTCATGTCATTATTTATATCTTATGTAACAAGCAAAAAGAAAGAAAAAATATTATTTTCTAGTATGGGTTTCATGCTCCATTTGAATGGTCAACTAGATCAAGCATGCATTTCATGGTCCTAGGGTTTGTCATGTCAAGAGAATATTTGTCATGAGCCAAGAGAGTCATTATTATTGGTATAAGATCCATTTGGGCATTTTGTAACAAGAAAAAGAATTTATTTTGGAGTCTAGAAAGCCAAAAATGACCTCCAAGGCCAAGTCGGCCCACCTATGAAAAGTCGGCCTAGGAGAGGCCTATTTGACCTCTTGAGAAGGGTATATAAAGGAGATGGATTTGACTCATTTGGACTCACTTCACATTTTCAATTTGCAACAATAAAAGAAGAAAAATAGTGAAGGACAAGGAAATAAGAAGAAAGTCCAAGCGGAGGAAGAAGCTCTGAAATATGATCTATTTCTGCCCACACGTGCGAAAGTCTAGGGTTTCTGTGCAAGTTGTAGGGCCGAGAGTTGCAGACATGAACTGAGGGCCAAAACTTTGATTGGAGTAGACTTTAAAGAGTTTGACCTTTGTTGGATAGACTTTGTCTTGTTTGGAAGAGATCTTGTTGGAGGGCCAACTTGGTGCTTGGAGGAGGTCTTGGCTTTGGTCTTTGGGTCTTGGATTTCTCCTTTAATTGATTCTATAAGAAGAGAAGAAGTTTTTCTGGGTTTACCCCTTGGAGGGATTTTTCCCTGGCTTGATTACAACTCACCTAGAATTGTGATGGTTTCTTCCTCTAATGGTTCTACTCTAGGATCGATACTTTTGATCGGATGGGGTTCTGATCTGAGCTAGAGATCCATTAGATCAGACCAGATTTGCTAGTCCCTTAGTGGATCTTTAGAGAAATCTACAAGTTCATTCTCCATATTGCGAAGAAAACCCTAGTCTCACTAAAATCCCGAAATCTTCGTACCATGCTTGTGTTGGACATTGGGTTCAATGCCCCTTGTGTGTTTTGCGACATGGACTAATCGCCTTTTGTGGATCCTAACTCTGGCGATTGTAGCAAAGACTAATGCTTGTGGTGGGTTTTGGTCTAATGACAATCGTGATTCCAACAAGTGGTATCAGAGGGATAGGTTTCAAGTTCGAAACTCATACGACTTGCATTGGGGGGGGGGATTGTTGGACATTGGGTTCAAAACTTCAATGCTCCCCGTGTGTTTTGTGACATGGACTAACTACCTCTCGTGGATCCTAACTTTGGCAATTGTAGCATAGACTAATGTTTGTGGGTTTTGGTCTAACGACAATCGCGAGAACATTAGAAGCATGAAGATAGGGGGAGCAGTAATTGCAGGGGGAGTATGTGTGTTGCCATAAATTACAAAAGGGGAGATTGTTGAATGGTGTTGTCATTGATGCCAATGTTGGTCTCTAGTTTGCATTGATTGGAAGCTCCAGAAGCCCTAGAAAGCCCTAGAAGCCACACACTTGTTGAATATTTTGAGTATGAAGATCAGTGTATTTGCTTGCAAGATCACCTTCATTTGATTCTCCTCGTCATGGTGATTCCAATGGCATATGGCATGCCTTGTGGTTCATCTCGTTTTGGGAGATATGCTTGATCAAAGATTGAAGTCCCCTTCTTGTGGACAAAGTGCCCAAAATGAGATGATGTAGCAGCTCATCATCGTCAAATCATGAGGCCAAGATGGATTTTTTATTGAAGGATTTAATTAAATATTTTGAGGTGAAAAGAAAATTTATTAAGGGAAAAAGTTTGCAAAAATAAATTAAAGTTGGTTCTAAAATTGTGGGGTTTTTGGCTCCATAATAAAATTCAAAATTTGAATTTCAAAAGACAAGTCAGCCTCCCTCTCAAAGGCCTCTTCGCTAGTGTGTGTGTATATATATATATATATATATATAGGGGCACTTCAGCCCTTCATGAGGTGTAATTATGTGCTGATCAAAAGCAATCTAATTCAGTGATCCTTCTGCGACCCTGTGGAGCAACAAAAAATCTCAACAGTGGTTGAAGTTTGGAGAATTGGGTAGGGATGTTTCTTTTGTTTTTGGGATTGGTTATTCACTGAGGAACAGTAATTTGTCTAAGGCTATTCAACCAATTCTTCTGAGGCAAGTCTAAGACTTAAGGAAGCGAAAAGTCAATGCTGATCTAGTGTGAGTTACCATCTGCAGCCTCGTGCAGTCTTGGAGATTTGAAGTGGGTCAAATTTCTGATTCTTGGGTTGAAGGTCTTTGCTGGATTTCTAGGAAATTAGCATCTCTTTAAGGACTAATGGCTTTGCTGGGGTTTTGAGGTCATTCGGCCTCCTATTTGGACTTATCTAGAGCATTTTGTGGGCACTTTCATACACATTCTGAGGCTCTTTGCATGATTTATTGAGGATAGATCCAAGGTTATCTGTGGAGGAACTTCAACCCTGTGGTAGGGAAACTTCTAGAGACATCTAATGCAAATGTGACAAGTCTGAGGTTGATCTAATTTGCATCTGAGGTTTTTTCTATATGGTCTCTTTGTTTCCCATTCTGTCCAAGTTTTGTTGAGGTCACGTGGTCTGGAGCAGAACATCTAAATTTAAATTTCTGAGCCTATCCTTGCAGACTGTTCACTAGAAGTATGTCAATACAGACCTGAGATTGTTCGTGTCCTTTGAAGCATTAGTGCGAGTTCTTCAGAGAAGCAATTGTATCAATTCTCATGAGCTAATCTGGTGTATATCTTCAAGCACTAACTAGTGAGCGAGAGCATTTGTAGTGTAGTATTTTCATTGTTTTTTTTGAAATCGGAGGTGAAGTTTCAGCCTAACAACTGAAGCAACTTGGCATTTTGGTAAGGCTCATCTGACCCATTCTGTAGTAGTTTTTGTGGAGTGAGGTTAGGTTACGTTCAGGTTTCCTGAGGATTCTTTTGCTAGCTGATTTGAGGCATAGTTGTGGTGAAATATGTGTGGAATTCTGAAGCCATTGTTGTTGAGAGTTTCTGCCTCCTAATCAGTCATCAATTGACTCAGTGTACTCATATTAAGCATTGTTTGCAGACGTTTTGGGTTGGTTGTAAAAGGTAATGTCTAATCTATCTAAAGCGTCTTGCCAACAAATCTTGGATCTGTCTCAAAAATCACATTGTGCATTCAATTGAGGTATGATCCACTGTGTGCAACTTGATGCAAAATCCGATCTCTTCAACTAGATGTGTTGCAGACTGTAGCAGGGGTATCTTTGGCATTAAACCAGTAACACACATTAATCCCTCTACTACAAGTATTCTCAGTAGTTCCTAATCTCTGGCAAAGTGAATTTCTCTGTCAGTTTGTTGAATAAGGGTCTCAGGTCTCATTATAAATTTGTGGTGTAATTCAGAACAAAGTTATTATAATGTTTGGCCACTGTATCTATTGATCAGTTTCAGACCTGTTTGTGAAGAGGCCTCATCTACTACAGTGAAAATTAAGGGTGGAAGTATCAGTGCATTGTGGAAAGATATAAGCAGTGGAGAACTTGTGTTGCTTGACGATATTACAACTATTAAATTGATCCATCTTGCTGCTAGGGTTTCGGCAATTAGAGTTTGATGTTGATAAAGTTATGGTATTGTAAAAGTGAGTATGAGGCAGAGGCTAACTGAATCTTTGTAAAGCTAGGATTTTCTATTATAGAGTGAATTGATGAGCAAGGGTTATGCCAGTGTGTACTGCCATTAGGGTTTACATTGATGTGCAGTCATTTTAGGACTGCTGCAGGAGTTTCACAAGTGAAAAATATTGTCTTGCTGATTTGATCTTATCTTAGAGGACCGTGGCAGAGATCAGAGATTGTTGGCTTTGTTTGTATGCATGGCATGAGCTGATATTGTGTTTTGCAGGGCTGTCATGCTATATCTATTTGTTGGTGATTATGAATAACTGAGAGTTGATAACAGAGGATAATGGGCATGATCTTGATATAAGTTTAGGTTATGAAGCAAGTGTGCAAATCAATTGAAGTAATGATTGATAGTATATTGATGCAGAGATGTTGAGCAGATTTTGAGCAGAAGCAGATTTGATTGTAGAGCAGAGTTTGTATTTGCTGAGAATTTTGTGTTTTGTATTGTTGCCGAGCAAAGGTGGAACCAATGTAAAAATTGTGAAACGTTGTTCGCTTGCTGGACAGGGTGCCGGGGTGGTGCAAGGCAGAGAGTGGAGTCTCCTTTAGGTCGGAGCTTGAGAATACTTTAGGGCGGCAAGGTGGTGCTAGGGCAGGTTGGAGCGTCCTTTCAGTTGGAGCTAGGAAATCAAGGCGTTGGAGTGTCCTTCCAGTTGGAGTTGGTAAATCAGGGCATTGGAGCATCGTTCTAGTTGGAGCTGGTAAATTAGAGAGTTGGAGCTTCCTTTAGGGTGGAGCTTGTAAACCAGGGGGTTGGAGCCTCCTTCTGTTGATGCTGAAAAATCTTGGAAGTTGGAGCTTCTTAATTGATGTATATTTTTGAAGACCTATATTAAGAAGCATTCGACGGTTTTTCTCTCAGAAGGGTTTCTAAAACTCTCGTGTACTGTCTTGATGTCGTGCATTGTTGAATGGTGTTGTTTACTGTTCATGTGCTATGATTGTTGATTTGGAGTAGCATTGGATGTGCTCTAGCCACAAAACTTGGTGGAGAGGCTAAGGCACATGAGATCTCCAATACCCAGAAAGGGTTTGGGCAGATTCTAAACAGTTCAGTAGATATTAAAATAATTAATATTTTTAATGGAGTCCCTAAGTCTAAACTTAGGGAAATTAAAATATTAATGTGAATTAACATGAAATTGTGTTAGAATGGTCCAAAAGACATGGATCAAGCCAGATCTAATCTTAGACGTTGATTAGGGACTTAATCTGGGCCGTTGATATGTCAACGAGAAAAGTATAAGAGGGGGCTTGAGGGTCACTTGGAGAACACACTAGAGTGATCAGTCATTCTATTCTCTAGAGTGGGGTTTGCTAAGACAGATAGAATCAGTGATCAGAGTTGCAACTGAGGGGCATTGAGTACAGAGAGACAAAGAGGCAGAGATAGTGTTGGGAGAGCAGCGCAGGAGCTAGAGAGAGTGACGCAGTAGCAGCCAGGGCTCACGCAGGGCCACGTAGGGGTAGCCGGGAGCTGTGCAGAGCTTCAGAGAGGTCAGCGTTGCTGACGCAGAGGGCTAGAAGGTTGACGCATGGCCTCCTAAAGCTGATGTAGACCCATTCAGGGTTACATAGGGCCAACGCTGGGAAGAGAGGGGTTGACGCAGTCCAGAATGGCAGATGCTGGGGTTTTTGGGGCTGATTGGAACTGAGGAGCTGCCAGAAGGATTATCCGGGGTTTCAGCTGGGAAATTTGTCTCAAATTTAGAGGTATTACTGCCAAAGAAATTCTTTGTTGGGTAGGCCGGTTTTCGCACCCAGATTGTACTTTGATATTGCTTAATAAGAAAACCCTCAGATAGCTACACCGGTTTTCCCACATTGGGTTTTTCCGGGGACATTGGTCCAAAAATAACGGTGTCATTTGGTGTGGTTGTTTCTGTTTCCTTCCGTTGTTGATCTGTAATATGTTGAGCATGCATTAGTGTTTATTTTCAGTGTTTACATTGTAAATAACTTGTTAAGTAACATAACAAGTAGGTAGGAATAAATCAGATAAAGTGCATGGAGGGTTTCTGATTGGTAGACTTAGAAACTTCAACATGGTATCAAAGCGTGATTGCAGATCACAGGAGGACTGAGGACATCGGCCGAGCAGAGCAATAGCAATAGAAAATAGCTGTCCCGAGGTAACAAAAGCTGTTTCTAGTAGAGCAGCAACAAGGGAAGGGTGACATAGTGCCTGCGTCATCAAGGGTGAGCCAAGAAGAGGCGACGCAGAGGCTAAGGAAGGCAAAGGGAGAATCACGCAGAGCCACCTAGAAGCTAGGAGGGCTGACGCAGTTGGCTGAGGAGGCCGGGTTGCTGGTGTCGGGATTGCGCAGAGCCTAGGAGTTCTCACCTTCAGGTTGTTGGGATTTAGAAGGCTGTGGGAACATTGCAGAGTGGAGCTGGTGAGGTATTGTAGTCAGAACAGTGCCTGACAGGGCAAGGCCAAGAGGAGGGAGTTGCTACTGAGGGTTTCTAGCCGAGAAACTCGGATCAGTAGTGCGATTGCACAGACGATCAGAGTAGGGGGCATCTCGACATTGGCAGAAGGATTTCCAGGAGGGAAATCGAGACTTACAGGGAGTCAGATTGAGAACTTCCAGGAGGGAAGTAGAAGAGCATCATGGCACTACACGAAGTAAGAGACCATGACAGACTGGACGGAGCGTCGAACTTCATAGTCTGGAAGGCCAAAATCTTATCCGTACTTGACAAAAATCGTGTCAAGAACTTCGCCTTGAAGGTTATAGCTATCCTAGTTGACCCAAATGATAACGACAATACGAGGAGGCAATGGTGAGGGCCAAGAGCATCATCTTTGACGGGGTCAAGGACCATGTAGTACCACACGTTGTCGAGAAGGAAACGACATATAAGATATGGGAGGCCCTCAACAAATTGTAGCAGCATACTTCTGTGCAGAGAAGAATGTTACTAGAGAATCAGTTGCGGTCATATCAGATGAAGAAGGGAGCACTGATTGACACCTTCCTCGGAGGACTGAATGAGATCTGAGATCAGTTGACTGCTATAGAAGCCACGCGGGATCAGGAATTGATGGTGAGTACAACCCTGAATGCTGTCTCAAAAGACTGGGAGGTATTTGTCCAGAGCATACTGGGCAGAGGGACACTTCCACCTTGGGACAAGATGTGGGATGCTCTTCGCCAAGAATAGGTCAGACGACAGTCAAGGACAGGTAGCAACAACAAGGGGATCAAAGTCAAGCAGGAGGAGGAAGATGTTGCCCTAGCATCTGAGGGAAAGCCGGAAAAGCGGAAGAAGAAGGATCTCTCCAAGATCAAGTGCTTCCACTATGGGGAGCTAGGTCATTATGCGACCTAGTATCCAAGGAAGAAGAGTAAGGGAGAGTCTTCCGAGACTAAGGTAGCGCCAGCAAGGGCAGAGAAGGGAGTTTTGATAGACGATGACTGTGCCATGAGTGCACACGCACCACTTGAGTAGAAGTGGGGAGACATCGAGCTGTAGTCAGGCGGACTATAGGCGATGAGGGGCAGGATCCTCGAGGTACCCAGCCTCTTGGATTGGACCTTGCTATAGGAGCCCCGAAGAGGAGTAGCATGATTGGCTGATGTGGGTAGAGATGGATGCGGATGGAGTAGCAGAGAGAGCTACAGTGCAGGAGTCCCGAGACAGTGCAAGGCTTAGCAGGCTGCAGCGGTGCGAGAGGCACATGAGTGTTGCACCAGTGTAGGATGGCACAGAGAGGTGTGCAACAGTGTGAGATGCAGGGAGTTGTTGCAACGGCGCAGAGGTCAGAGAGGGAGCACTTGTCAGCAGTAGAGGGATCTTCAACATCAGGAGGGTCTCTAGCCCAACAGAGAGGTAAGAGTTGGGAGATCAATTATTTACTTCTTAGTAACTGAGTTGCAGTGCAACAGTGGGCAGCACAATGCAACATGTTGAGAGGAGGTGTAGTGCAGATGCAGTGCTGGGAGAAAGGACCAACAACAGCACGGATGTAGAGGGAGCTCTGTACAGATGCAGTAGTGGCAATGGCAGAACCATGGGTGGCAGTACAGGATACAACAGTGCAGAAGATGGTGGGCAACAAGCCTAGCATCAACACAGGGACCGATGCCAGATGATCAAGGTGATACTCAGTGAGGAGTATTACTAGAGCACAGTCTTCGCTAAGAGGGAGTATTGATTTGGGGTAGCATCGGATGTGCTCTAGCCATGAAACTTGGTGGAGAGGCTAAGACACGTGAGATCTCCAATACCTAGAAAGGGGCTGGGCAGATTCTAAACAATTCTGAGATATTAAAATAATTAATATTTTTAATGGAGTCCCTAAGTCTAAACTTAGGGAAATTAAAATATTAATGTGGATTAATATGAAACTGTGTTAGAATGGTCCAAAAGACATGGATCAAGCTAGATCTAATCTTAGCCATTGATTAGGGACTTAATCTCAGTCGTTGATATGTCAACAAGAAAAGTATAAGAGGGGCCTTGAGGGTCACTTGGAGAACACACTAGAGTGATCAATCATTCTATTCTCTAGAGCGGGGTTTGCTAAGAGAGATAGAATTAGTGATCGGAGTTGTAGCTGAGGGGCATTGAGTACAGAGAGACAGAGAGTCAGAGATAGTGCCGGGAGAGCAACACAGGAGCTAGAGAGAGTGACGCAGTAGCAGCCAGGTCTCACGTAGGGCCACACAGAGGTAACCGGGAGCTATGCAGAGCTTCAGAGAGGCCAGCGTTGCTGACGCAGAGGGCCAGAAGGCTGATGCAGGTCCTCCTAAGGTTGGCACAGACCCATTCAAGGTGACGTAGGGCCAGCGTTGTGCAGAGAGGGGCTGACGCAGTCCAGAAAGGCAGACGCTGGGGTTTCTGGGGCAGATTGGAGCTGAGGAGCTGCTGAAAGGATTATTCGGGGTTTCAGCCAGGAAATTTGTCTCAAACTGAGAGGTATTACTGCCAAGGAAATTCTCTGTTGGGTAGGCCGGTTTTGGCACCCAAATTGTACTGTGATATTGCTTAATAAGAAAACCCTCAGATAGCTGCACCAGTTTTCCCACATTGGGTTTTTCCGGGGACATTGGTCCAAAAATAACGGTGTCATTTGGTGTGTTTGTTTCTGTTTCCTTCAGTTGGTGATCTGTAATATGTTGAGCATGCACTAGTGTTTATTTTCAGTATTTACATTGTAAATAACTTGTTAAGTAACAGAACAAGTAGGTAGGAATAAATCAGATAAAGTGCTGGAGGGTTTCTAATTGGTAGACTTAGAAACTTCAACAGTGATGATGATTTATGTTTCATCTAATGCTAATGTGAATTTAATGCTCCGAAGATTAAAAATTAACTAATTGGAAGGAAAAATTGATTCACCCCCCTTTCAGTATTTCTAACAACTTGAACTTTTGCTCTCTTCACCATTTAAATTTTCTATCTAGCTGCACAAAATTTTACTAGATTCAATCTGGTTCTTTGTTTATTTTTCTCCAAAAAATGTTAGATTTTTGGGAGGACTTGTATCCCCAACAAATTTCTTTCGAGTATTCCAACCCCATACCCTCATCTCATCATATGCAAGATATTGCTCGCTAGCAGAATGTGTGTAGTCTGAAACTGGAATTGTATCAGTAGCGTCTGTTTTGATTGAGGCAGACAATTTATACTACCACTTCAAAAGCCCAATGTGCTTGGTGAGTATGTATAAATCTACCACACAAAAGAAAGGAAATCCAGCTGCCAATATTTTCCTATCTAGAACATCTTGTCATCACATCACCTTATACTGAAGTCAGTTGCAAATCATAACTCAGGTTATATTAAGTGTGCTGCTAACAATGCTCAGAAGCAAAGTCACATGTTGTCGTCATTTCCTAAAACTTGATGCAGTCAGAGTTTTAAATAAGTTACAGCAAACCTTTTTAATTAAACTGCATTGAATAGATCTAAGTCACTGGGTTTGGTGAACAAAATCCTTCAGATTCAAAATTTTCCCCATACTAAATCAAACAAATTTGAATAGTTTCACTGAACTTCAAATCACACATGAAGCCGAATTCGAACTCGAAAAAAATTGATTTTAATCGTTGAAATTCAACACGGTTTGACCGGGCGAACTGATTTATTTATTTTATAAATGTATGACAAACCTCTAAATTGAAATCCTAGTTAAATATAGCTGCCCACTTCACTCTGTGCCAATTTAGCTCGAATGCAGATGCTCACTGTGCACAGGAACTCGACCTCCATGTACTGGACAATCTCTAAACCATGAAAAGGATGCTGAAGTGGTTCCCAGCCCTGGAAAATGCTTGTTAGCAATGGTAAAGCAAACACAGATGCAATACATGACAAATTACAGAGCTTATAATCCTCCCAATATTTTGACTGCAAATTCTCGAAAATGCCCACAAGGGATTCCACCATCATTGAACCTGCAGCAACACTCTCTAAACTCTATCCAGTGCTGCCATGATATTCTATATATTCTCTAGCTGCTGGTTTTGTCGCTTGGCCTCTTTCTGAAGCCTTTCCTTTTCATTCTGATATATTTCCACAGATTCCCTTTCATGCCTTAAATCTTGATCAAACTTCTGAATATCTGCCTCTGCCATATCGATTGAGGGTTATGTATGCCTCTATATTCATTATTTTTAGTGAGCATTGAATTTTAATTTTTATTATATATATTTTTAATTTTCAAAGTCCGTAATATGTTGAACTTAATGCCGAATTTTATTGCCAAAATTTCTACTGTTGAAATATTATTGAACTTCAAGGTTGTCGAACTTGAACATGAACACGAACCAGGTGACTTAGGAAGAGATGACCATCCAAGTATTGCAGTGAGAAACTTGTGTTTTGAAATAGGGCCGCAACATAATAGAATTTGTGTCTGAGAACTTGTCTTCAGACAATGTTCATGAATTGGGCCGCAAGTAGAGAGGTTCAGTGGTTTCCAATTTTGATAATAAAATGGATTTGGATGAGGAAAAGTGGATTTGGAAACATTTCACAGAGGATATTCTTGTTGCTCTTTGAAAGTAGTTGTTGAAATTGGGTGCAATTTTTTTTCAATAAATGCTTCCTGTAAACTCTATTAAGTAAACATTTTATAAAAAAATGTGTCGCATAAGCAACATATACAAGTACAAGCAATAAAATCCTAGCATCTAGCCTAGTTGTCATCATTAGGAATACCCTAGATGAGCCTGTTACAAACTAAATTCTTCCCTATACAGAGCACTGGCTTTATCTAAAGGAGCAATAGGAGCCTAAAAAGGAACCACCCCCCATAGACTGCCAATGGAGTGTGTGCGAAAGCACACTCCCATGACTAAAATCAAAATCAAAGTGGCTCAAAAGCCTTAGATTAGACCCTAATAAGCTACATATTGACTAGAAAATGCTGCTACTGAAACAAAATTCGGGGCAGATGCTAGGCCTTGATCACAGATCTGACCACTATAGTGCACTCCTAATGCCCCAAGCAGTGTCCAAGTCAAATCATACCCATAAATTGTCGATGGTCCAAGAAACTTGTTCACATGAGCATCTGAATTCCGATCCAAACAACACCTGCCACGAAGGGCCATATCTGCATTGGAGCCATCTCCACCATGATCCAAGCCATACCATGACCAAAAGAAGCCTCCAAAAGGTCAGATCCATAGTCAGCACTAGTTGAACCAAGTGCCAAAACCCCAGCAAGAGGTACAACCCTAATCTGCACCAGAAGCCGCTGTCATGCAAAAACTGCAGGACAGAGAGTAGATGAGATTGACACACAGGGAATCACTACCAAGAGAATCTGCATATACCCACCATGCTATGATCCAAAGCTGCATTTGCTCCATTCTCAATTTCCAACCATCCATGACCCCACCATGTTAGGCCTTCTACTCTCTTGCTGTGAGATATGTAAAGGAACCCGATTAGGGAGGAATGATGCACCATTCCTTTCTCCCTCTGCTCCATTGCTCTGATAAAAGGGTCGGGTCCCTATCAATGTGCCACTTTATTCTCCAATATTGGTGCAATTGGTATTTGTTCTGGCAATGTGTTTAATTTAATCGTAATTAGTTTCTATATTAATATCCACTAGTGACCAAGATTGGCCAATTGGACCGCAAAACATACATATAAGTGAAGAGGCATAGGGAGTGCAAAAGCATCCATGAAAAAAAGACAAAAGAAACATCAGAATTCTAGAAAGAAAATTTGGAAAAGAAGGAAACAGAGAAGAGAAGCAAACCAACACAAAACACCTAGCTGGAAATGAGCAAGGAGTGAGGAACCCCAAAGATGAAGATGAAGTAGCTCAGGAGCACTGTAGCCGAGCATCTCACTCAACATCCAATGCTGGAAAGAAGCTGGATGGAGACACTGTGTGTGCACTGTCTGACTGATCTTATAGTTGGGACAAGTACCTTTGGTCTTCTTTTTGTGGAAATGTCTCCAAGGAATCTTGGTAGTCCATGAAAAAACTATAGCACCTCCCTTTAATCTCATAGTGTACAGGACATTGCAAGATGAATTGTTCTGCAGTCTGAGTTTCCTTTAGGCAGATTTTACAGATATGATGCGCTCTTGGTAAGTGATGATCTGTCTTGACTCTCCAAAAAAAATGATGATAGCAGATTCTAAGCTGCACTAGAGGGATTCTTAGGCAGCAAGGCAACTGCATTCTGATATACTCAGGAGTACAGATGTGGCCATCCTAAAACTGCATGTAAAAGAGGAAATAATATTGAAGCTTCAGAAAGAGTGGGTCTTTTGGTTCAGTCCAAGTGGCTTTCAGGTATGCCATGAAGATCTTGCCTCTGATGCCTGTGTTAGCATCTCTCTAAGTACAGAAATGTTATTGATAAAGACTCAAGAAAGTTGGATTTCTTAATATCTATATTTATTTGCTGAAGAAGAGACGAGTCTCTAGCATACTGACAAGTATCCCCTTTTATAACAGGCAGTGTAAAATAAGAAGATTGAAGAGCAAGGTAAGGTTACCTTGTTTCATCCTGACTGAGCATCAGCCATCCAATGTATGGTCATAGTGGGGTAGAAGGAAAATGGGAGAAATCCTTAATATATACAATTCGAACAACTTTGGTCGTCACTCGTTTCAATCGAGAAATTTTGTTCCGTTCCAAGAGAATTCTTTCTATGATCGAATCCGAATCAGGAAGGGCTCCGTGAGATCCGATGTATGAAGTGCAACATGGTAGGGTTCATCAAAACTGTAGGAATTGTCAAAAGTTGGCCAAACACTGTATTCATTCTAGAGAGAGCATAGGGAAGATGCACAGGTAAGAGACAATTTGGAGGAAGTACCCTAGAAAGCAAAGGAGACTAAATGTTTTCTAGACTCTACACCTCAAGGGAGAAACTATCACTTTTGGAGACTTGAATATCGATTTAAATTCTAATGGACCTGTTGCTGCACAAACTAGCAGGCCTTGTAAATAGGCAGAATCTAGAGGGCACAACAATACCTTGGGACAGAGCTTAAGTCACCACAGCCTAAGTCCCCTTCTCTTCTCAGATTTTCACCGACGGGAGGAGTCCCAATATTCCTCATTTGTGATAGATGTATCTAGGATAGGTTTGAAGTGAGGCATGGTGGCTCATTCAATGGAAAGGTTCAATGAAAGTGCGAGCTTTGGGAGAAGCTAGTAATACTTTCCAAGAAAAACCCCTTGAAAGGAAGACAACACAAGACCTAGGGTTAAGAATCAAGATATTTAGCGATATATGAGTTCATCCAAGGTCAAGGTAGGTAAGAGAAAAGGCTATGAATGATATACTTGAACAAGTACTAAAGTACAAGCCTTCAAAGAATCCCCATGTTGAAGGATTAGCATCAAGGGTTCCCTCTTGATGCAATGGCTAGGGCATCAAATTTTGTGGAGAATCTACCATGAGAATTGCCTCAAATTTGGAGGAGAGCTAGAGGAAACACCAATGCAGAAAGCTGTCCAAACGGCTTTGCAAAATCTCCTCTCTAATGCAATTTGCATCAAGCCATAGGGAGGCCTCCTTATCCTTAAAGGGATAAGAGAAAGAAGCGAGGACGAGGTGAAAATAAAGATGACTTGTTGAGTTAAGAGTGATCACCAAGGATTTAGGACCAGTGCCTAGCTATTGGGAGAATTGGAGTCAAAATGATCTTGATTTGGGAACTTTGCTCTTCAAGGAGACCTAGAAGCAACTTTGCTAGCCCTAAAGGAGGCAACTACACAACTACTCTAGATATTTATACTTCAATAGTAAAATTTAATGGAGACTCAAGGGTGCAAGATGCAATATAACCTCTAGGAACATTCATACATACATTATCCATGACTAACACATACAATATTTCCAATGGCCTCAATGTTCTAACAAAATTTCATTAGTTAGGGAACATTAAAGACCATAAGACAAATATTCCATGCATTAGGCATTCATTAGAGCAGAAATATAGCATTAAATAGCACTTACTAGACAATGAGGAATATATCCATCCTTCAAAATGCCAAAAGAAGCTCTAGGAGAGATAACGAGATTTTTCCAAACATCAAAATGCATTTAATTTGTCCAAATCACTCCACAAAATTGCAGACCGAAAATCTTTAATGAGCTAGCCGAAAATCCAAGTGATCATGATCAAGATTAGAATGAGGCTATGCCTCATTTATTTATACATGATCTAAGAGTTCAAAAATAAAAAGAAGCCCCTCCAATGCCTAAAATGTGTAGTAACCCACCCATGGTTACAAGCCAACCATGCTAGCCCATAAAATAAATCAAATAAGCCTTCTTAAGGCCACACTAGGCTGATGTGGAGGCCAAAATGGGAAGCGTTGATGGCTCATGTGCCGAGGATGAAAGTGAGGGCCTAAAAAATAATGAATAAGAGGGGGATGCCCGCCAAATACTACAAAACATCTTCAAACCTCAATTTGGGCTTTGTGGGCTCCAAGTGGGTCTCCAAATGGCTCAAGATCAAGTCGATGCTCCATCAATGAGGGCTAGAGGATGACACATGCCCTCCCATGTCTCCCCAGGAAAGACAAAACCTCCTTTGGGCCCTAGATTAGTTGCCAAGTGTCGAGTGCAATGTGTAGAGGACTGTGCATTATCATCTTTGTATAATTGGGGCACGAACAGGCAATGTGGTGGTGCTAAATAAGCCCATGGTGTGGCAATCAATGCTTCGCATGGCTGGAGGCCCATGGCTCTCAACCCTCACCCTATAAATGCCATTGTGACCTTTTGGAGGGCTTGGATTAGTTGCCAAGTGTTAAGTGCAATGTGTAGACGACTGTGCATTATCATCTCTGTATAATTGGGGCACGAACAAGCAATGTGGTCGTGCTACATAAGCCCATGGTGTGGCAATCAATGCTCTGCATGGCTGGAGGCCCATGACTTTCAACCCTCACCCTATAAATGCCATTGTGACCTTCTGGAGGGCTTGGATCTTGTATAGGGAGACCAACTCCAAAATGAAAACCCATCTGCAATCCTTTATAAGATCTAATGCATCTCCTCAACTTCCAATACAAGAATTCATTACTATATTTGAGTAAGCTTGCTAATCAAGAGCATAAGTGGACACTTCATAGTGGCTTTCCCTTCCAAATGGGGCTTTAGACATGTCCAAATGTTTCCTTCCTTGGAAAGAGAGGTTAATAAAGGACACTATTAGGTGGTTTCAACATTTAAGAGAATGACAAGTCTATGGTACATCCATCAAATGGCTGGTGTCATGTGAAATAGTGATGGAATAGAGCGGGGGCAACAGGGGAGGCTCCAAGCCACATGCCATGGTACAAGGGTAGCTATGATGAGGGAGGCCCATGCCTTCGGTGTATGAATGCAAGAGGGAGCAATCGTGGACATAAGTTACCTCGACCTTTGTTTTTCGACCCTTCTTCATATTCCTTTTTCCTTTTATTGATTTTTCTTCATTTTATTGCTCGAGGCTCAAGGAGATGAGAACATGATGTGTAAGATATAACAGTGATTAACCCGTTAAGGTGGGGCAGTTCATAGCCCACTAGGGGTTGGGACAATCATGAGTTCCTTAATGATGAGAGGGGCACTCAATGGGGCCCTAGGAACCAGGGTGATGGCCGTAATGATAAGGAGTAGAGCTCATGCTTGGCTTTTGCCCATGTGCTAAATTTTATTGTCCTGGCCATCTTTTGCATTTTGTGGTACATTTCTTGTTGTGTGTGGCCATATCATGCTTTTATCTTTTTTTTTTTAGTTGCATCAACCTTCGTGGCATTGTTCCAATCCCGACCCAAGTTGTGGACAAGGGGAGGGGGAGGCTAACACCTTGTGGACCTGTTGACCCTGCCGCCCGCACCTACCTACCAGTCAGTGAGAAAAGCCTTCAACCCCACAAGGTGTGGTTGGTGGCAGGGAACTCAGAGAAGGGGCTGTCACACTAATCCCAACTCTCTCCGTTTGAGCTATCTCCTAGGTTAGCTAAGGGGGGTGGTCCCTAATGAAAAGTTAAGCTGAAAACAAAGATGCGAGTTTCTAGGAGAATTGTTAGAGTTAAATAGATTGTTTATCTAAGATCTATAAGCAAAACCTGATATGAGCAATAGTCATTAACACATGAGATAAGCATGAAACACATAAACGACCAGTGCCTTCAAAGCGTTGCTCTTTAAGAAATGAAAATTTTTTAATTTTATTTTTTATTTGCTTAGAATGAAGTCAAATTCTTTCAAATGAAAGAAGAAAATATGTGATAATTTTTCAAGATAGAAAATAAGCTAAGGGCTCAAGAAACTCCCTCTTGAGTAAATATTTTGATGTCTTATGAGATTGCTGGCTTGAACAACTTGTGGGACCTTTGATATCGTTGGAGGTGACTATTCCGACCGAAGAAGTCCTCACACTCCAATAGAGATGGCAACCTATCCC
>APFE031475763.1:0-41287 GCA_000404065.3 Pinus taeda | reverse complement strand
ACTCTAACAAACCTTGGGCATAAGTTTTGAAATTGTTTTTATAAATTTATAGCATAAGACTAATGGAGAGACTGATCATAAGAGTCTCCTGCGGTAGGAAGGGACTCATGAATGTGCAAACAGCGACCCTTTTTTTTCCAACTATGTTCATCACCTTATTAAATATTTCCACAAAGCTACAACCAATATGATATGATATTTTGCTTGTGGGATTGTACACCCATAATGTTCCTTTTATAATATTGAGATATCATAATCATATATGATTTCAGAATACTGTGTCGCTCATAAGTTTTGAAAAACTTATCAATGTTGATAAATTTTTACAATGATTCATTACCCTTGAGCAACGCTTCATGCCCACAGAGCAATGCTAAGGCATGTGAACAAAGACAGTCTTTGGAAACTGTAATCTTTGGAAATGATGGCAGAAAATTTCCTTGAGAAACATTCAGAAGACCTTATAACCATCTTTGAAGGACAATCCAGACCAATGACCATCAATGACTCCAAAAATGATATCATTCGTTTATGTCATATATTCTATATTCTATGGCATATCATTCGTTTATGGCATATCATTTTTTAAATTTCAATAAAAAAAATTATTTGAAAATTAATTTTTTAATATAGTTTTTTTATGAAGAACCCAAAGAACCCAACCCGAAGAACCCGAAGAACCCAAGAACCCAAGCACACGAAGAACCCGAAGAACCCAAGAACCCAAGCACCCGAAGAACCCAAGAACCCAAGAACTCGTTAAAGGAAAAGAACCCAATTTTTTTTTTGAAAAACCCGGTTCTTCATGGAAGAACCCGGTTCTTCTGGGTTCGTCTGGGAAGAACCCGTACCCGAATCTGGTACTTGGGTGCAGGAACCCGGGACGGGTTCGAGAACCCCACCCCCGGGTGCGGGTACCCGTGCAACACAGGTTTGAAATTTGTTCAATAAATCTGCTCCAAATTGAATGAGTTTGACCCCATGTAAAATGCATGACAAAAATTGGTCAATATGTTTCAAACTGTAATCATGGTGGTCTATTAAATAATTGAGAAGTCGGCTTCTATTATAGACAAGACAATCTTCATATTTAAAGTCAAAATGATTAATTAATATCAAAACAACTTCAAGTTGACTCTAGCAATAGACATGTTTTTTAAAGGGCAATTTTTTATATTTTTAGGTTCAGGTCGGCCTTAAAATAGGCCTCGCTCCAAAGTGGATAAGTAACTTAGCCATGGGAATTCAAAAGGACAATTTTTGTGGCATCTGTTCAAAGAAGTATCAAATTCAGAACTTACTGGACCAGACTGAGACTAATAGAAGATGAATTCTGTGGTATGAAGATCAAAGACCAAGGGTGAAGAGGCCGAGTTTGTTTTCTGTGCATCAGCAGCGGACCGAGCTCTCTGCTATGCAAATTTTCTAAGGCTATTGAATAATTATATGTTAAAGGAGACTTTGTGAGCAAAGGATTACAGTGACAGCTGTATTATGCTAGCATTTGGCTGAATATGGAAAGAGGATCGATGTCATAACAAAGGCTAATCTGAAGCATATTTCAACAAGAAGCTGAGGTCTTTTTAGCAGACTTGAGTAGGTTTGAAAGCAGATTTGAAGGTGACTTGTTGTACCTTTGAAGCAAACCACTTCGCAACAGAACACGCACAAGTTGAACCTTGTGTTTCAAGGGGTTGTAGCCTCCCTGTTGGTGCAGGAAAACCCAAGGGAGTTGGTGTTGCCTGACAGTTGCAGTTGACAAAATCCTAGGGGGTTGTAGCCTCCTTTGAGTTGGTGCTCATAAATTCTAGAGATTGTTATCTCCTCATATATATGTAAATGATTATGGTTGTATCAATATTATTCTCGTTATTGAGGTTCCATGTTATTTGATGTACTCTTGTTGATGATCTCTTTCATACTAGTTTATCGGCTGTTAATAAAGTAAAAAGTTTGAAGGTGCTCAATATTGATTCACCCCAATATTGCTGATATTTCCAACAACAATGTCATTGTATAAAGCCACAAGAAGAAAATGTACCAATATTGCAAAAGTCGGATTTGGGAATAAATATGCAAGGGTCCAAAAATTGAAAAAGTCATACAAGTTGAGAGAAATTAGAAAAAATCGTCAAAAACTTTGCAAAATAAATTTCTAGCATCTAAAGTATAAATGCATTGCCACATTAATATGAAATGAAAACTAACATATAAAATGTATAAGAAGTCTAGTGCTACATCACATATTCACAATGAATCAAGTCTTGAATCCCGAGTCATAACTCAGTCTCAAGAGTCAAAATGACAACAAAAAACATAATAAATGTATCTCATCACCATGAGTAATCTACATGTCATAAACTAGTGAGTCATTGAGTTCCTCTATCCCTTTTATGGTAATAGGGAATGGATTTTCCTTTAGAGGAAGAAGGTCCCACCCCTAGTGCTAGAAATGGACTTTGATGTCCTCTAGAAGCAAAAATAGGAGGTTGATTTTGTTCTCTGCTACTACATATGCTAGATGGTGTCACCTCCTCATGCTCTCGCTCCACCACCTCTTCCTCTTGCTCCTCCTCTACCTCTGGCTCCTTTATAGTTGCTACCTCCTATAATGCCTCCACCTCTAACCAGATATGGATTGATTCCATGACAGGCCTCTCGGCCGCTTAGAAAATTAAGACTGATTCTGCTAGCCTAATAAGTGTTTGTAGGTTAAGGGGAGGGAAATTTTTAATAAGAGAACATAATTTGCCTAGGAAAATTTTGTCATTGCCTAAGGGGTAAACATGGAGACATATTTTAAGCTAATGAAAAATCACTTTAATTTTATAAAGTGAAAGTCTCCTAAAGTGACTTAATAAAAATAAAAAAAGCAAAATGGAGGCAAAAGTGATTGCTCAATTATAAAAAAAGAAAAATGAAGAGTACCTTTTCATTCTATGACTTGCTTTTTGGAGAAAATGAGCTCTAGGAGAGTTTTTGGAGAAAAACTTGAAGTTTTGGAAACCTTAGCTGTCATTGCTAGCTTCAGTGTTAAAACTAGGCACCCTAGTTTGTATTGAGAGTGAAATCGCTCATAATTCACCATTGAGGTTTAAAGAAAAAAATGATTTTCATAAGACATTGAGGTAAAGAGGATTTATCAATTGATTTTACCTTTTCATATAGTGTTTTCTACCTCATTTTGATAGTTTGAAGAATACCCATGAATGCATCAAGTTTCTAAGCCAAATCTAAACTATAAGGAGTGCGGATCTGTGAGCAAAGAAGATCCAAAATATAGTGTTCGAAGGACCACGAGTTGGTTGGGTTAAAAAGGTTGAATTTCATCATCATAAAGGTGCCAAACTCATCCATTCAAGGGCACGAGTTTATATGAGTAGATTGTTGGTTACATTGACATTGGTTTGAAGGTCGAACTGTCTTGAAGAGGTCGTTATATATTGCTGAAGGAGACTGCGTAAACCTTGTTACAGTGGTTGGTTTCCTTGGTGAAGAATGAGTGCAAGTTGCTGAAGATTGAGGGACAAGTTCCCTTTTGGTTTGTTGCATGTGCCATTACCTTCCATATTATGCCTAAGCCAAGTGCTATTGAACGGATAAGGGATGAGTATGCCTACATTTTGATGGTTGACAGTGCGTGTAGGAGAGGCATGAATTATGTCCCGTAGCTGAACCATATGCTAACAAATCTTGTCATGAAAAAGGGTCGAGTTGGAGTTGATATGTAGTGGTGACACTTCATACATTTGGGCATCGAAAATAAGAAGATTAGTTGTTGTTTATAACCAGGTTCTCTTATGTATTTCATTTCTCTGTACTTTGCCAAGGTGACTTTGGATATATTATATTATATATATATATATATTCTGAGTTTTCTATGTTGAGGAAAAACACTGATTTAATTGGCTATTATGTCCAACAATCATTGTTGAATGTTGTGATGAAATATGCATGACTATTATTCATGAGCTCGTTGTTTGTGCAAACATTTATTTGGTTTTTCTCTCTATCATTCATATAACATGGAAAGATTTACACCTACAATAGTCTATCCACTAACTGTTTGAGAAAAATTCCCACTGGGTAAAACTCCATTAACTCAAATACAATGGTTGTTGGGGGTTGTTTCTAAGAGGGAATCTTACAGGTGCTCTGCCACCATAGCTTGTCCACCAAACATCTACAAGTTAAAATAAGAGAAACATAAGAAATTAAAAAAACGTTGAAATTTGGAACTTGAAGCAAATTATTAAGAGAATGAAATTTGAAAATTGAAACAAATTGAAGCTTACTTGGCGTTTTAGTCTCCCTCTCCTTAACAACCATGTTAAAGCCAAATGTGCCACTTGACATCCTATATATATCCATTTCATTAGAAATCTCTTCATGTTTTGCCTCAGATGACACCATCCTCTCAACACAGGTGAAAGATCCATCTATCACCTTGCCCTCAAATTTGAAACCACAAGAGTAAGAAAATGTGGGGTTGAGGTAGATCCCTGCAACATGAATGGGGTAATGGAGGGTATTGTTCCATCGCTCATCAATCTCTCCACAATGATTGTTGTTTGTCAAACCCCTCATCCTCCTTATTCTTGTAATAGGTATCGATGACTTCTTTGGCCCTATCCATGGCCTTATAGATGTTGAAGAAAATGTAACTAGGTTAGGTCTTCATAAATGTACTTTTGATATTTGTATTTATTCAAGAAAAGAAATATTATTTTTGTTATATTTATCAATGAGTTTCTTGCTTATTGAAGTAGGTCAAACACATATTTAAGTGCTTCTAGGAAGTCAAAGAGTCAATGTATTTATTGAAAACCCTTGAGGGCATGTTACACTGTATAAGAGTTAAAGAAAATATCTACAAGCAAAGTCAAGTCCTCTCCATGCAACGACATTCTCCTAGTAGAAAAACTAATGAAGAAACACTAGGTCGGCCTACCATCAACAAGTCGGCCTAAAGGAGGGACAATCCTCTATATATAGAGGCTGCCCACTCACTCATAATGACCAATATTCACCTCTGAAATCAACGAGCAAGAGAAGTCAAGGAAAAGTAAAGAAGAACGAAGTTTAAGGGGTCTCCAAGTGCAGTAAAGAAAGAAGGAAGAAAAGCGAAGTTTTGGGACAGTTTCTAGGTCAAAGTACAATCACACGTGCGAGAAAAAGGAGGGCAGTTTGTGGTTATATCAGCAACAAAATCATAGTCATATATTCATCTTGGTTTGGGCTTGAAACTTAGGCCTACAAGGCCTCCCACTAGAGCGAAGAAGACACTCTCTCATACGAAGGAGCGAGGAACCAAATATACTACTAAACCTTCCACACGTGCGAGAATTTAGGGCTACAAAACTGTCATATCAAGTATGTACCTACACATTGAAGAAGGAGCTCGGTTGGTCAAGAAGAAGGAAGAAATCATCATTAGTGAAGGACTTCACTAGAGACTAAGGATAAGTTTCTCTTCTAGGGCAAGTACAACAAGGACTACCAACAATTGTAAGAAGAGCAAAGCGCTGAAGAAGGAGAACAAAGTGCCGGAAGGAGGACTAAGTGTCGGGGAACAAAGTCCAGGAATGAGGAAGAACTTAACTTGTGCTTGAAGGATATTTTAGTCAAGGGTCTAGGGTTTGGCATTGATCAATAAGAAGCTTCAATAAGAGAAATTTATGAAAGGGTTTTCCTCTCTAAGAGAGAGAGGTTTTGGCTCCAACAGATAGCCAATATCTTGTGTTCTTGTTTATTATGTTTTGGTAGCAGTTTGATGAAGTAAACACACACACTGATAATAAGAAGGAGATCAAGCTAAGATAAATTGTAAAAGTTCTTCACAAATGGTTATCAAGTTTAGAAGAATCGTATTATACATAACTTTCCTTGATTCTTCAACATGGTATCAGAGCTTAGGTGACACATCAAGAAAATGGCATCTCAAGAACACTCATCAAGGAAGGATATCTACAAAAGTTGAAGCACTAAGCCAAGAAGTCTCAATCTCATCAAGGACAAGAAAGGACTACAAGAAGACTACAAAGCAAAAGGAGAAGCCTTTTGTATAAAGGTACCTACAAGAAGAGGAAATCAAGGAGGGACCTACATCAAGCCAACTCATCAAGCAATCAATCAAGTCCATTTGAAGAAAGCAACTTAAAGAACATGTTATGAAACCAACTCACAAAAAGATAGATCAATGCCTTACAATTCAGCCTCTTCAAAGGGGCAACCTCCTTTACATTACACAAATGAACAATTCTTGGATGATACAAATGACAAGACCTCCTTTCTATATATAGGAGTCTAAGGGGTCATAATATAATCAGAGCCGACATAACAATAATAATATAAGGGTACAATAATAACAATAGTGGGCTTCTATGGGGACTACATTGGTACAACAATATAATAAGGGGGTTGTACTAATAACAATAAGGGGTTACACTAGTAGTATAAGGGCTTAACATGCCCCTCTCCTTCAAAAAATGTTGTCCTCAACGATTAAGTAGTTCTTGATGCTTCTGTATAAAATTCTTGTCCTCCCATGTGGAATCTTCAGCGGGTAAGTTCTTCCACTTGATGAGATACTATGAAATTGATCGATTTCATCGCTGTTGGGTTCTTGTTTCTGTGACTGCTTTAGGTTCCAATATGATTTTTCCTTCCTCTTCAAGTTCTGGGAATATTGTTTGAATTGGGATATTCAACAACTTTTGAATGAATGGCCACACTTCTTTGTCCTTCTTCCATTCATCCCTTGCTTCGTTTATCCAATCTGGTTCGATAATAGAAATGACACAAAACAATGCTTCCACATCCTCATCCTTTCTTGAAAGTGCATCTGCAACAAAAATTTTCTTCCCTTTTCTGTAGATGATGTCAAATTCATAACCCAACATATTTGTGACCCATTTTTTTCTGTTCTTCTAAAGATAATATTTTTTTCTAAAAAGTATTTAAGACTACCATGATCCATTTTTACCTTGAAGTGTCTTCCCATTGCGTAAGGTCGCCATTTCTTAAGTGTTGGCATTAAGATACAAGTATGATACATGTGTTGTTCTTGATGGCAACTCACTCAGATGATATATCATAGTACAACTAGAATGATCAGAGAGGTATACGCAGGTTCGCTGTGACAATAATGCATATACACGCGGGTTGACCATATACCAAGTCACGTATACGTACACACACATGTTTACAGAAGGGAAGACATGTACATGTTGGAAAACAAGTTTTGGTCCGTGGTATTTCGTTCATGGTATTTGGCTATTGGTCCATGGTATTTGGTCCGAAGTGTTGACCCCAGGTATTGGGTCCAAGGTATTGATTCTATGTGGTTTTGGACCATGGTATTGAGAGAGGCCTAAACCTATATAAGGAGAAGATCATTAGGCCAAGATAGCATGGTTGCAAGGATTGAATATCTGATGAAGTGTGAGATTTAGTGTGCTGGTTATGGGTTGTTGATGCTTTGCTTGATCTGAATCAAGGGTGCACCTATGCGGTTGATGATGGATGATGGATTGGGATCATAAGGCTTGGAATGCATTGTCATTATGTGGTTTGATCATGGATAGACTAAATGTGAATTATTGACGCATGTTTTATTGTATGAATGTTATGATCTGGGTATGACTGATGTCTAGAACAACTGCAAAGTTATGAGTAAATATTTGCAGATCTGTACGCGGGTTGGCTTTGGTAAAAGCGCATATGTACGCTAGTTTGGTTCATCATAGTAGCGTATACATTATGAGATATGATATTTAAAGTCGCTGTTGGATCTGGTTATTGTTGCAGAGTTCTGTGTTCTGGTGACTATGTTTTGTTGACAGGGTTTCAGTGATTCAGTGTTGGGTGATTCAGAAATGAATGATGCAAGTGTAGTTGATGGTTGTATTGTAGTGGTGATTGATTTTGTGCTTCATTTTTTGTTGATGGGTCCAGTATGAAAACTGGATGAAACATGGCCTTCAGATTATGGTGTTGTGCTTCATGAGTATTTAGTCTGAAAATTTATGAAACGTGGTCCTTGGAGGAAGAGAGAGGATCGTAGCCTTATGTAGGCCGACGCCTACGTACTGGTAAACATATTGGCTAGTACAAGAGCCAAGGGGTTGGAGCTCCCTTCTAGTAGCAGCTGGAAAATGAGTGAAGGTTGGAGCCTTCAGTAGGCCGGTGCCTACGTACTAGTAAACGGACCGGCTAGTCCAAGAGCTAAGGGGGTTGTAGCTCCCTTCCAGTAGAAACTGGAGAATGAGAAAATGTTGTAGCCTTCTACAAGTAGAAGCCTGCGTACTGGTATAAGACTGCTCCAGTATAGAAATATTGTAAAAATAAGTTTCTTATTAAAAGAAGATACAGACGAATTGCAGCAGGTGGTTTTCACCCACATTGGGTTTCCACATTCTATTATGGTGTTCATGTGTGCTTCTTATGTGTGATGATCTGTTCTGTTTTACTGAACCTGTTTACTGTTCATATGGTTAATAATGTTCTGATGCACTCATTGAAGATCAAGTAATTGAATTATAAATTTACTGGATATATGCTAGTTGTATTAAACACAATTGCATATACACATGGGTATCCTTAACTGAAGTAGCGTATATGAATCTAAGTATGGAAATGAAAAGATTAGTGATTTGCTAATACTGATTCACCCCCCCTCAGTATTATTTCCAACAATTGGTATAAGAGTAGTTCCTTTTGTAGAAGCTTGATTACTTGAAGGAGATCCGTAGAACAATGGGAAAGAAAGTGCGTTAAAAGAAAAAGACAACTCAAGGGAACAATCACAGTCTGCCGTTAAGTGGAAGCAAGTATTCAGATTCTGAATCACCTCAGATTGAAGATGAACAAGCAAATGAAGCATCAGATACAATCATAGATCAACAAGATCTACTTAGCAAAAGGGAGAGTGCCCTCAAAGAAGAAATTATCAGCTTAAAAGCTCAACTGGAATGTGCCTTTAGAGTTCGTCAAATGCTGTAGGAGCTGAATGAAGAACAAGAAAACGAGATTCTCAAACTAAGGCAACAAGTGGAAGAAGGAAGAAAGTCTGAAGAAATTTTGAAGAAGCAATATCTGGAAAAGGAAGAACAACATCAGGTTGAGGTAAATATCTTGAAAGGTAAATTATAAGAAAATGATAAACTATTACGATTTCAAGACAGTACTAAGATTTTGGATGATATTCTTAGTAGTCAAAGGTTGCCTGCTATCAAAAGTAGTCTTGGTTTTTATGAATCTATTGAAGCTGAATCTAGCTCACAAGATGAGGCAAGGAACTCTAATGAGAAATCTGAAATGCTCAACAAGGAGATGAGAGGACAACCCCATCAACAACCAAGGAAAGAAATTCCTCAAAGAAAATCTTTTGCTCCTAACTGTGGAAGTGATAGACGATTATTTCCTCCGATGAATAATGTTGAATGTTATGTATGTCATAATTTTGGACATGTTGCAGCCAGATGCAGAAGTAGAATGGTTCATGATCGTCACCCAGAAAAATCATCACATTCCAGGTACTTTAAGGGATATTGTTTTGCTTGCAATATGCTTGGTCACAAAGCCATTGACTGTTTTAGGAGGAATACGAAGCATGTAAGATGTTATGCATGTAACAAGCTTGGACATATAGCAAAGGAATGCAGGAGAAGAATTTGGACACCATACAAAAAGGAGAAAACATCATCACAGTTGACGATATGGAAGAAAAAGGAATTACAACCAGAAAGATGTGACATAACTCAGTTAGCTGACATAACAGACACCGGGGAAACTGAAAGTGTAGACCTTAAGTATTCCAAATTGCATACGCAGATATTATGAAGATAAGTCGCGTATATACATGAGTTATAGGCTGCATAGTCGCGTATATGGAGCTTTGAAGAAAAAGCAGCAGAACGGACTCGGGAAATGGTTCGGTCATGGTATATGATGGTTGGCACAGGCTCAAGGGGAGCATATGCTTCGAATAATGCATTGGCATTATGGTTAGAAATCTTTGGTGATGATGCTTATTGACACATTTTGCTATTGATTGTTGATTAGCCAAGAGAATGAATTGCAGGTTACAGGTCTGGATGCTAGTGACAGATGCTTATAGTGCAGATCATATGGTGTATGACAGTTACTGATGACTATCATGGTCTTGTTTAGACTCGGCATGTGCTCAGGGGGAGCATGGACAGATTGGTACATCTTGGCATGTACAAAGGGGTAGCTCAATTAGAGATTTCAACATGCACTGAGGGAGAGTATGGACAACAGATTGCATATCAAGGGAGAGAATATCTTGGTCCGCACTTTGCCCTTGATGTCAAAGGGGGTGAGTGACTTGGTGGGGATGTTGCCATCAAGTCCAAAGGGGGAGATTGTTGGCATTATGATACATGTATGATATAGATGTTGTCCTTGATGGCAACTCACTCAGATGACAGATCATAGTACAACTAGAATGATCAGAGAGGTATACGCAGGTTCGCTGTGACAATAATGCGTATACACGCGGGTTGACCATATACCAAGTCGCGTATACGTACACACACATGTTTACAGAAGGAAAGGCACATACATGTTGGAAAACAAGTTTTGTTCCATGGTATTTTGGGTATTGGTCCATGGTATTTGGCCCGAAGAGGTATTGGGTCCAAGGTATTGGTTCTACATGGTTTTGGACCATGGTATTGCGAGAGGCCTAAACCCATATAAGGAGAAGATCATTAGGCCAAGATAGCATGGTTGCAAGGATTGAATATCTGATAAAGTGTGAGATCTAGTATGCTGGTTGTGGGTTTGTGATGCTTTGCTTGATCTGAATCAAGGGTGCACCTATGCGGTTGATGATGGATGATGGATTGGGATCATAAGGCTTGGAATGCATTATCATTATGTGGTTTGATCATGGATAGACTAGATATGAATTATTGACGCGTGTTTTATTGTATGAATGTTATGATCTGGGTATGACTGATGTCTGGAACATCTGCAAAGTTATGAGTAAATATTTGCAAATCTGTACGCGGGTTGGCTTTGGTAAAAGCGCATATGTATGCTGGTTTGGTTCATCATAGTAGTGTATACATTATGAGATATGATATTTAAAGTTGTTGTTGGATCTGGTTATTGTTGCAGAGTTCTGTGTTCCGGTGACTATGTTTTGTTGACAGGGTTTCAGTGATTCAGTGTTGGGTGATTCAGAAATGAATGATGCAAGTGTAGTTGATGGTTGTATTGTAGTGGTGATTGATTTTGTGCTTCATTGTTTTTTGATGGGCCCAGTATGAAAATTGGATGAAATGTGGCCTTCAGATTATGGTGTTGTGTTTTAGGAGTATCTAGTCTGAAAATTTATGAAACGTGGTCCCTGGAGGAAGAGAGAGGATCGTAGTCTTATGTAGGCCTGCGCCTACGTACTGGTAAACATATTGGCCAGTACAAGATCCAGGGGTTTGGAGCTCCCTTCCAGTAGTAGCTGGAAAATGAGTGAAGGTTGGAGCCTTTAGTAGGCCGACGCTAAACGGATCGGCTAGTACAAGAGCTAAGGGGGTTGTAGCTCCCTTCCAATAGAAACTGGAGAACGAGAGAAGGTTGTAGCCTTCTGCAGGTAGAAGCCTGTGCTCTGGTATAAGACTGCTCCAGTACAAAAATATTGTAAAAAGAAGTTTCTTATTAAAAGAAGATAGAGACGAATCGCAGCAGGTGGTTTTCACCCACATTGGGTTTCCACCTTATCATGGTGTTCATGTGTGCTTCTTATGTATGATGATCTGTTTTGTTTTACTGCACTTGTTTACTGTTCATATGGTTAAAAATGCTCTGATGTACTCATTGAAGATCCACTGACTGAATTATAAGTTTACTGGATATATGCTAGTTGCATTAAACACAGTTGCATATACACGCGGGTATCCTTAATTGAAGTAGCGTATATGAATCTAAGTATGGAAATGAAAAGATTAGTTATTTGCTAATACTGATTCACCCCCCCCAGTGTTATTTCCAACATTAAGTGCATGTAGTATTGCCAACATTTCCTTCTCATAAATAGCTTGCTTGAGATGTAGCCGTAAAAATACCCAATCACCTAAATCAAAACTTTTTTCACTGCGATGTTGATCTACCTGTTGTTTCATTTGTTTCTGCACCACAGTGGCGTTATCCTTTAAAAGTTGGAGAACTTGTTTGTTGATGCTCGATGTGATCTTTCATTGCTTGAACCTTTTTCTTCTTGATATGTCCTTGTATCTTGAGAGTTTGAGGAGTGGTAATTTCTTCCAAGGCTTTACAAGATATGGTCGGACTCATTTCTTGATGCTTGATGTGATCTTTCACTTCTTGAACATTTTTCTTCTTGATATGTCCTTCTATCTTGATAGTTTGAGGAGTGGTAATTCCGACCAATGCATTACAAGATATGGTTGGATTCATTTCTTCTTTCTTGATGTGATCTTTCACTTCTTAAACTTTTTTCTTCTTGATATGTCCTTCTATCTTAAGAGTTTGAGGAGTAGTAATTATTTCCAATGCATTACAAGATGTGGTCAGATTCATTTCTTCTTTCTCCGAGGTTGGTTCCTGGTGTATATATTTTTCTTTTGATATTTTTTGGTTCTTTTCTTCCTCCTTTCCACAATCAATGTAAAATAATTTCTTCTCAGCACACTTATGACCTTTAAAGTATTTGTTATCACAATTGTAACAAAGCCCTTTTTCTCTTTTTTCTTCCAATTGTTGTGGTGTAACCCTTGTAGGTTGTGGAAGGATAGGAGAAACAACACTTCCATCTTTATAGTTGTGAGGGGCAGACTTCCTTGTTGGCATAATTTTGCTTTCCACTTTGTAACAAATCCATTTTTCTCTTTTTTCTTCCAATTGTTGTGGTGTTGCTCTAAAGAAGGTGTTGCTCTTTGTATCCTCATAATGTGCTATCATTTCCTCCGTGAAAATTGACCACATAACAAGTTGTTTACGAGAACAAAGTCCTTTATACCATAAAAATTGATGCGGTTCTAAATATGAAGATGCAATACATACCTTTTGTAACAGTGGTACACCATGTAGATCAAAATATTGCTCCATCTGTAGTATCCAATTTACCAGATCCTTGCCATCAAACTTCCTTAGCTTGCTTTTTCTTGATTTTAGGAGCTCGATCTTGAAATGACTGTAACTCTATAATTTCGGATCTTTAAGTTCTGCAATTTTAGCTTGTAATAGCCCTCTGAGTCCTCTTTCTAACTCCGCAAGTCTAATCGCAATTGGATTCTCCAAGGAAGAGTTATTTCAAATCTCCCACGGTGACCTGATTATAGACCTTTTTAGAAGAGCGAACTTGTAGGAAGTGTCATGTGTCACTGTTTTGACCTTCGAGTCTGAAAATATGCACAGGAAACTACAATCTGTCCTTTTTCTGAAACTTCTTACGAAATTTAAATCTGATTCTCAGAACCAAAGTTATGATGATTTTCCCCAGGTAATGTGTTTGGAATGTAATTCGGGAGTCTGCAAAAACCCTAAATTCCTCAGTTCATATATCCAAAAATATAGTGAGATAAGCACTGAAATTTGGATGCGAGCTTCAGTGCGATTTTGGCTCAAATGGGTTTTTTTTTAGATTTTGAAACGTCGCGAAAAGAAAGATATAGCGAAAATGACACGATGACCTGTTTGAAGCAGCGAAACCCTTGAGTCCAAAGCTCTGATACCAAATGTTATGAAACCAACTCACAAAAAGATAAAAAAGATAGATCGACGCCTTATAATTCAGCCTTTTCGAGGGGGCAATCTTGGCTGATACAAATGACAAGACCTCCTTTCTATATATAGGAGTCTAAGGGGTCATAATATAATAAGAGCTGACATAACAATATAATGTTAGGGGCACAATAATAACAATTATGGGGTTTCTATGGGGCACAATAATAACAATATGGGGACTACATGGGTACAACAATATAATAAGGGGGTTGTACTAATAACAATAAGGGGTTACACTAGTAGTATAGGGGCCTAACAGAACATCAAGATCCAAGGAAGGCAAGCCATCAAGTCTTCAAGAAGAAAGCAACTCCACTACATCTCAAACTCTATCAAGTAAGTATATGTCCCCTTATGATTATACATCAATGTCTTTTTGCAAAGAAAGAAATAAACTGGTTGGGACCACTAATTTCCTTGTATGGAAGAAGAGGACTGATTTACTTCTCAAGGAGAATGAACTTATAAAACACATAAAAGGGAATATCACTATCCCTGCTAAGGAAAAAACTCAAGCCTTAGCTAAGTACAATAAGGATGAGACAAGAGCTCAAAGAATTCTTATAAAATCCATCGAACTCTCTCATTCTTTATGTGTTCAAACTTGAAACATCAAAAGAAATCTATGACAAGCTAATAGAGCTATTCCCGATAAGCACCACTAGAGAAGTGATATCTCTTCGAAATGATTTGTATAAGATGAAGATATCAAAGGTAGGAATAGCTCCATATTTCATGAAGATCTCTGAGATGAGGGATCAACTTCAATAGCTGGGAGAAGTCATGTTTGATAGAGAAATGACAACTGTAGTACTCAATGCTCTACCCGAGGATTGGGGCAACTTCACATCAAGCATATATGCCAAGAAAGAAGCTACCCCACTAAGTGAATTATGGTCTCAATGCAAGATAGAGGAAACTAGACTCAAAGCAAAAGAAGATGTGGGATCAAAGGAGCAAGAATTTGCAACCATGGCCAAGAAAAAGGGGAAATTTGTCAAATTTGGTCCATGAAGAACAAACAATAGAGAAATGTCCAAATTCTATTTCTTTGGATGCCAAGAATATGGACACTACAAAAGGATTTGTCTAAAACTTAAGAAGGACAACAACAACAAAAGAAAAAGGGAAGAAGCTCACTTGACTCAAGAGGTAAAAGAAGACAAGAAGCAAAAGAAGGAAGATCCTCCGGATCTCTACTATGACTAAGTCTACTTCTTTACTTAAAGTCTTATTTCAAAGTTTTGAGTAGTATAGGAGCATGTAGGAATAGAATAAAAAAGCATGGCTAGAAACATCTTCTAGAATCTAGAAGCATGATGTACATAGAGTTCAAAATACTCATTTAAAAGGAGAATTTAGAAATAGAACAAAATGCATGGTTAGAAATATCTTCTAGAATATAGGAGCATAATGTACATATAGCTCAAAATATTCATATAGAAGGAGCATACCTATTATAAGACCTCATCCATGATAAAATAATAAAAGAATAAGTGATCACGATTGTAAATCCTAGAAGGCCACCATCATCAAAAGAAAGAGACATTTGCAGGATGAGGATCTACAAGATCCTATGACAAGAATATTCAAAAGAAGGTTCATAAATAAGAGCATATGTGTCAACAAGAATTTCATTCATGGAATACAAGGAAGAATGATGTGCATACAATAATGGATGAAGCAAAGAAGGGCTACATCAATCATGAAGGACCATCAAATGAAGCCGAGATGATCAAAGCAGAATCAAGATGAGGTATGTATGCACTGAAAGGTAAAGTCATGTTATCTTATATATTATTAAAGTCATGGGAATAGATCTAAGACATCATCAAGTACAAAAAGATCTCTTTCACCATAGACATACTCAAGAGCATGTACAAGTCAACAAGAGAAGTGCTCACATAAGGAGCATAAGGTTGTTGACGACTCCATGAAGCAAGTGAAGAAGAAAATGCTCTCCTAAGGAGAACAAGATTGCTAACTAAAAGATATGTGAAGAAGAAATGTTGACTAGTTCAAGTAAGCAGGAAAAGAATAAAGTGCTCTCATGGGGAAGTATAAGGTTGTTATCTAAACAAATCAAGAAAAAGCAAATGAAGAAAGAGATCAAGCATGTGAAGAACACCATGGTCATAAGGAATCACTATCCGAAAAGATCCATTAAGGACATCTCCCAAAGGAAGGCACAACAACTCTGACAAAGGAAGAAAAAGATCAAAGGATCCTTGACACATAGGAAGGCCTTGGAGATATTAAGGTGCAAATAACTGATTCTACTCTACGAAGATGTCATGATGAAGAGGCCATCCAACAAAATCACTATCTAATGTTGAAGCAAGTTAGGATGAAGTCATGAAGGGCTACCAAATCGAAGCATGGAAACAAGCAAGTACAACTAAGCATCTATGTGATAAGTATTCTAAAATCATAGACATATGACAAAGGAGTAGCGAGATGATGAAAGAACCTGACACACATCTACAAGGACACTTTCCACGAAGAAGTAATGACATGAAAAACCAAGAAGGAAAGTGATCGATGGCCAATGCCCTACCAAGAAGAAATTAGAACAAATAATTCATGACATCAAAGAAGGATATCAAGCAGCTGAAGGACCCATGAAGAAGAAGTCGCTGATGAATAGACAAGTCCCTAGCTAAGGGAGTTATAACAAGTTCCCAATTATAAAGGAACTTGGACAAGTACCTTGGCAGAGGATACTTGGGCATAGCTTCCTCAATTGAGAGGAAGAGATAGACACAACATTCTTGTCTTCACTTTGGAAGAAAGAATGGGAGGATTGGGTAATCATCTGGCATCCCATACTCTTTGATGATGTGTAGGGCATCCAAGACAAGAGTAGGCAAGAGGACTGATATTCTTTGAGGGCTAGGAACCTAAGACAAGAATAGTCCTAGAAGGTCATACTCAATGAACACCCGGGTGGGTATGTACCTTGAGAGACAATGACTAAGGTGTCTATAAGTCATTGGTTTCGCCAACATTGTGCTATGATCTAATGAGAGATAGAGTTGTTAGTCAAGGCCTTTCTATGGACAATGTTGGTTACTATGATGCTATAAGAGATGGATTGCCAATCCGACTTCTCTTATGTGAATTCTCCAAGATTGAAAAAATAACCAAACACCTTGTAATGATTTATGAATACCTCCCTAGTTAAGAGGGAGTGTTGAAGAAAATGTAACTAGGTTAGGTCTTCATAAATGTAATTTTGATATTTGTATTTATTAAAGAAAAGAAATAATATTTTTGTTTTATTTTTCAATGAGTCTATTTCTCATTTAAGTAGGTCAAGCACATATTTAAGTGCTTCTAGGAAGTCAAAGAGTCAATGTATTTATTGAAGACCCTTAAGGGCATGTTACACTATGTATAAACTTGTATAAGAGTAAAAGGAAATATCTCCAAGCAAAGTCAAGTCCTCTCCATGCAACGACATTCTTCTAGCAACAAAAATGATGAAGAAACACCAAGTCAGCCTACAATCAACAAGTCGGCCTCAAGTCATCCTAAAGGAGGGACAATCCTCTATATACAGAGGTTTTCCACTCCCTCATAATGACCAATACTCACCTCTGAAATCATCGAGCAAGAGAAGTCAAGGAAAATTGAAAAAGGACAAAGTTTAAAAGGTCTCCAAGTGCAGTGAAGAAAGAAGGAAGAAAAGCGAAGTTTTGGGATTGTTTCTAGGGTAAAGTATAGTCACACATGCGAGAAAAAAGGAGGGCAATCTGCAGTTATATCAGCAGCAAAATCACAGTCATATATTCATCTTGGTTTTGGCTTGAAACTTAGGCCTACAAGGCCTCCCACTAGAGTGAAGAAGAGACTCTCTCATTCAAAGGAGAAAGGAACCAAATACACTACTAAACCTCCCGCATGTGTGAGAATTTAGGGTTGTAGAACTGTCATATCAAGTCTATACCTACACATTGATAAAAGAGCTCGGTTGGTCAAGAAGAAGGAAGAAATCATCATTAGTGAAGGGCTTCACTAGAGACCAAGGATAAGTGTCTCTTCTAGGGCAAGTACAACAAGGACTACCAACAATTGTAAGAAGAGAAAAGTGCCAGAAGAAGAAGAATGAAGTGGCGGAAGGAGGACTATGTGTCGGGGAACAAAGTGCAGGAAGGAGGAAGGACTTGAATTGTGCTTGGAGGATATTCTAGTCAAGGGTCTAGGGTTTGACATTGATCAATAATAAGCTTCAATAAGAGAAATTTACAAAAGGGTTTTCCTCTCTTAAGAGAGAGGTTTTGGCCCTGGTAGAGAGCCAATATCTTGTGTTCTTGTTTCTTATGTTTTAGTAGCAGTTTGATGAAGTAAACACACACACTAATAATAAGGAGATCAAACTAAGATAAATTGTAAAAGTGCTTCACAAATTGTTATCAAGTTTAGAAGAATCCTATTATACATAACTTCCCTTGATTCTTCAACAATAGAAGTAGCCCATTGTGGAATTATCTCCATCAACCAATTGAAGAACCCTTACCAAAGGTTTGAAAATGGCACACACCTCCCCTAACCTTGCCCAAAATCTCTCTTGATATGAAACTAGTATGCACATGGCCTCTCCCTTTGGTTTTCGGCTAAAAGATAAAGCACGACACTATGGTGAAAGAAACATGGTCTTCACATCCAACATAGAATTCTACAGAGACTGAAGAGATGTGAAACTGGTGGCAGACTGTGTGATCGCAGACACACGAACTCTTTGTTGTTAGTGAATCTTCTCATGAAGCTAGGAACTTATGCATGATTATATATAAATTTTGTTATGCTCTTAAATGATTCAACAATATCTCTCACAAAAGGAATCATTCCTATATCCTCCAGCATCAAGTCAATAAAATGTGCAATACAAGGTGTCCAAAACAACTTAGGATACCTCTACATAAGCAAATTGCCAGCAATGGCATAATTTGTAGCATTTTCCGTTATGACTTGGGTAACATTCCATGGACTTACCTCTTGAATGAAAGTGTCCAACAACTCACATAATAAATTTGTATCTTTAATATATGCAGATGCATCAAAAAAACTCATAAACATTGGCCCTTTGGGACAACTAACCAAGAAGTTAAGAAGGGTCCTACCTTTTTGACTAGTCCAATCATCTGAGATCATAGTGCATCCAGTGTGTTCCCATAATGCCCTAAACTCCTCCAATCTAGCAGTGTAATCAACCTTTTCATTTTGAAGAATATGCCCTCTTAACTACTCATAGGAAGGGGATTTGTATTAATTTTGGAGTTTAGAGAAAATTTTTAACCATGGGACGAGATTCCTCTTTTAGAGAGGACCAATTTCACTATTGAAGTGCTCAATTTGGACAAGGGAAAGTGTATTTTTGAATTAAATCCCACATGTGCATATTTGATCAGGTCGACCCTAAAGCAAATTGGACACTATTGGAAGTCTATAAATACAAGTGACCTCAACGTCATTTGGACATCATCATGAGACATTCTTCTATTCTCTTCTTTGGTTTTGGCTCGCATAGGTTTGAGGCAGTTCGCAGAGATTGGCTTGCACAAGTTCGAAATTGTAGGGTTCAAATCTTGCAGACGTGTCTAGGGTTTTGGGTCACAACCACATGCTTGTCACAGGAAAATTTCGGCTATAACCATAGGCATGCAGGCCTATGCATGTGGTTGAAGGCTTTCAGCCGCATGCATGCTACTCTCCCCATGTGGTTGAGGCCTAGGGTTTGAATTGTTGACCGAGGATTTCGTTAGTTGACCGCAAGGTTTGACAGTTGACCACAAACAATGATAGTTGATTTCATGCTTCTGAATCAAGGTTTTGGATTATTAGCATTGTTGGGTTCATCTCATGGGTATTGTTTAGTTGATTTTGTTGGATAGGTTTATGGTTGAAGACATAGATCACTGTAGTCTCTTTTGCTAAATCTAATAAGAAGAAGAATTTGAAAGGGTTTTCCTCGCAGTGGGCTTTTCCCGAGTCTCCGACTAATCCTGTTATCTCTTTGTGTGATTGATTTTCTTCTATTGTTCTTTTATGTTCTGTTGCATTGATGATGGTATTGTTATTTTTATATAGTTGCATATATTTTTGAATAATGTGGTAAATCTAAATAATGTTATGAAGTTATGTGGTGAATTCTATATGTAAATGATAAAATTCAATTATTTAAAGCAAATAACAATAAGCCCTAATCAAATTTAACATGGTATCAAAGTTGGGCTGAAGAAAAAGTCATCGAAGAGCACCCCTATGAAGACACAACTAATGGAAGCAAGAGAAGATGGAAGAGACCTAAAAGAATACGAGGGTTTGAAAGAAACCCTAGGCTATTTGGATATTATGGTTTTATGGATATTATGAGGTTAAAGTTTGGAAGAAACCCTGGATTATGACAAATATTTGAGATATGCACTCTAGAAATCCTAACATGAGCAGTGTGAAGATGCTCTAAGCACTTGAAACATGTTTGATGTAGCCCTAGATGGGATAGTCTCAATTTGGCCTTGATTATTGATGAAGTTGGTTGAACTATTGAATGCAACAATGTTATATGGTCAATGGACAGTCATGACTCTTGAAGGCTGGTTCAAGAGGGAGATGATCACCTCTCATTGAACATAAGTACTTTTCGATTCATGTTACTCCTTTATGTCTTTACTTTTTTTTGAGATTTATTGACTTGATTATTGCTTATACTTCCTGCATGTATATGTGGGTATTTGGAAACTTCTAACCTCTTGATGAGATGTGATAAGTGGATCCTTCTTGAGGATCATCCAAGGTGCATGAAAAGATGGCCAATGCAGAGCTAGTGCTAGAAAGGAGGCACATGGTGAAGAGTTGACAAAGTGCTCTAGTTACCGATGTTGAATAAGAAAGTGCATATGTATCTGAATATTACAAAGTATGTATGGCGTATTATTTCAAATGCAATATTGGATGGCAAGGTAAGCCCTAAGGTATGATGAGAATATCACCTTCAAAAATGGTTCGTGCATACATATGAAAGTAAGGTTGATTCATGGTACTTATGATAAGATCAACGGGAAATAGGATGGGCTGAGATGTGCTCCCCTATGCAATGAATCCTATTCCTTAATATAGGGTGGAATATGTTTTCTCCCCTATGAGATGACTTGGGTTGAGAGTGTCCAATATGACTTTCCCCACAATCTTGGACATTGAGGTGAGAGTGTCCCGTAGAACCTTCCTCATTGTCATTTCGGGTTGAGATTAAGCTCCCTGATGTGGTTTCAGGTTGAGATGTTCTCCCTGATGTTAAGCTCTATGATGTTTCCTAGGTAGTAAAATTGGGCTCCCTGTTGGAAGGGATTCCAGGTGGTAGTAGTGGCTCCCCGATGAATAGAGGGTGGTAGCTTAGGATCCCCTTTGATATCAAATTCTTCTTCTTTTAGATTCAAGAATGTTCAACATATGAGCAGAGACAATCAAGAGATAAACAAATATGGATTGAGATGAACAATGGTGACTTTTGATGAGATACTTGATATTAGATATGATTTGATACTTGCGTTGATTACATGATGCAGTTGGAATTTCTCCCTAGCTGAGAGGGAGTTTTAATTTGCAAACTCAGTGACAAATTCCAACCATGGGACGAGATTCCTCTTTTCAAGAGGACCAATTTTGACTATTGAAGTGCTCAATTTGGACAAGGGAAAGTGTATTTTTGAATTAAATCCCACATGTGCATATTTGATCAGGTTGTCCCTAAAAAAATTGGACACTCTTAAAAGTCTATAAATACAAGTGACCTCAACCTCATTTGGACAAGTCTGAGGTAGTTCACGGATATTGGTTCGCATAGGTTTGAAATTGCAAGTCCTGAAGCTTGCACACGTCTCTAGTGTTTTGAGTCACAACCGTAGGCTTGTCACAAACAAATTTCGGCTATAATCGCAGGCATGCTATGCATGCAGTTGAAGGGTTTCAACTGCACACACTACACCCTTCGTGTGGTTGAGACCTAGGGTTTAAATTTTACAATTGATCGAGGATTTCGTCAGTTAACCGCAAAGTTCGACAATTGACCACATATAATGATAGTTGATTGCAGGCTTCTAAATCAGGGTTTTGGATTATTAGCATTATTGGGTTTGTTTTATGGATATTGTTTAGTTGATTTTGGTGGATAGGTTTATGGTTGAATATATGGATCATTGTACTCTCTTTTGTCGAATCATTCAATGACAATCTAATAAGAAGAAGAATTTGAAAGGGTTTTCCCCGTAGTGGATTTTTCCCTGGTCTCCAACCAATCTTGGTGTCTCTATGTGTGATTGCTTTTCTTCTATTTTTCCTTTATGTTTTGCTGCATTGATGATGATATTGTTCTTTCTATATAGTTTCATATGTTGTTGAATAATATGGTAAATCTGAATAATGTTATGAAGTTGTGGGGTGAATTCTATATGTAAATGATAAAATGCAATTATCTAAAGCAAAGAACAATAATCCCTAAGAAAATTTATACTTTGTACCCCAATTTGTTGAAAAATTCAAAGTGGTAGCTTATTATATCAATTTTTCTTAACCTTAATATTTGCTTGTGAACTTAGTTAATCTTCTTGTCTTCTTTAGTTAGATCTTTTCATCAAGCAAATATTAAGAATGAAACATTGACAATAGAGGACACAAAAATTAGGCTCTTAGCCAAGGAAAAACCCCTCCAAGGAAAAACTCCTCCAAGGGGAAAAATCAGAAACTCTTCTCTTCTTATAGAATTTTCTTCCAATGAGACAAAAAATATCCAATCCTAGACCAAGTCCTTCTCCAAGTACCAAGTCATCCCTTCCAACAAGCCCTTCCATGATTTTGTATCAACCAACTTCAACCTGCAATTTTGACTTGCCAACTTCAACCCTGCAACTCGACTTGCAATTTTCATCCTGTAATTTTGGCTCTTGTTGTTGTTGCAAAAACCCTAGTTCTTCTTCCTCTTGAGACCTTCCTAGAGAAAGAAAACTCCTAAGGTCAATGGGTCAATATAGGGTATTCTTCTTTCCAACAACAAGAAACTGCACTTTGTCTTACTGAAACATAGTCCTACAATTTCAGCCCTTCTTGGAAGCTACAAAAACCCTAATCCTTGGGACATGTGAGAGAGATTGAGCACGAAAACAATATTTTTTCCTTCCTTTTTGCTTCTAGACCTTCAGTCTCTTTTTCTGCTTCCCAGCTACGGATCGAACTTCCTTCTTGAGATCGAACTTGGGAGTGGTTGGATGCTAAAAGAGGCCAAACTGCTCTTTTATATAGCCTTTCCAAGGAGTTGAATTCGCTTCTTTAAGTCGACTTGAAGCTACCAAGGCCAAATTGTACTTTTGGATTTTCTAGGACTTTCTAGACTCAAAATAAATTCTTTTTCCAATTACATTTTGCCCGGAAGGGTCATATTGACTTCTTTGATTCATGACAATAAATCCTAAGACATAACAAACCTTAGAAGCATGAAGAACATGATTTTACCTAGAAGGCCATCAATAAGAGCATGGAATCCATGCTTTAAAATAATATCTTTTTTCTTTTGTTTTGTTTGTTTGTTATATAGGATACATATTGAACCGAGTACAATAATTATGAAGACCGAAACTAGTTACATTTTCAGCACTCCCTCTTAACTAGGGAGGTATTCATAATTGTACAACCAGTACAACATCATTTGTAAGGACCAGTTCTATACTATATATATATTTTAATCACAATAAAATACAACAGAAGAGAAAAACATCGGGAATTCCAATTTATTCAGCGCTGTCTAACACATCTCGAAATTTCATTTCATTGAACATATCATAAAATTTACATATATTTAACTAAGGCCATAAAGAAATCATACAAAATAATATTGCAACACATATGTACCGTTCACCAGAAGGTGAGACTCCACTTGATTTGCCGTGACTTGTCTTCCCTTGTTGTCGGTCACCTCTGAGAGTGAATGACGATGTACTTGATCCAAGTGCGATGATCCACTGGTTAACCTCCCAACCTACTCCTTGGGTACTCTTCCTCCCCGCAGACCCTCGAGCTGTAATGGGGTTGTACAATGGAGGAATACAATAGCTGGTAGAGGAGAGAACTCCTTGGCTCAAGAGTCCCCTCTCTAAAATCCTCTACCTCACCAAACTCACTATAGTTTCGTAATCATTGCTCTGACATAGTCTCATCCATCCAACAATAGGGTTTCAAAAAAGTCCCATCTCCCATGGCTTGCCCCTTCTTTTATAGGAGTTCTCATAGGTGACACTTGGCATGCCATGCATAATTAATTATTTTTTATAATTCAATAGTTTTATTATTCACCCACCCATGTGTCACTCTCTCATCAAGGGTCTCCAAAATCATTTACTTAAATTTTAAATTAAAACTAATATTTCCCCACCTAAAAAAGATTCCTATTTCTTCTCCTAGTTGCCTCTTGATCCCCCTTTTTATTCCTTAATTTGTGTTCATTACTAAAGTCAATTAATGAGTCAAGATTTGATCCCCTATCCACTCCCTAATTTAACTCAAGTTATCTCTTAGGTGGATATTCTTATGTTGGTTGTTGCCACATGGAGATTCTCTACATTTCTCTAAAATTTAATTTATTAATCTTATTTTAATTCACCTTCCTCTTCTCTTAATTAGGTTTAACTAGTTTAGGATTAATCTTTATCCTTACATTTATGTCCCTCTTTCCCCTTTTTACCTAATTAAACTACATAACCTACTTAATATTTTCCAACATGGGGAGGGTAGAGTTTTTAAGATAAAATATTTTATTTCTTCCCATAATCTTCTTAACCCAAGTTTTATTTTTGATTTAATTACCTTGGTTTCTAACGTCATTTACCCTTGATATAAATTTACCTAGTTTTCATTTCTTGATTATATTTATCAATTAATTTATTTTTGATGATTCCAAAGGTGCAAAGTTTGGTTGTGCCCTTCAAGAACTTCCCTTGAAGTTCCAAGGGTGCCATGCCTAACAATTTATTTGTGATGCCAAAGGTGCCAAGTTTGGGCGTGCCCTTCAATAAATTTCCTTGAAATTTCAAGGGTGCTATGCCTAACAATTTATTTGTGATTCCAAGTGTGCCAAGTTGGTCGTGCCCTTCGAGAAATTCCCTTGAAGTTCCAAGGGTGCCACGCGAGTTGCCCTTCAAGCATCTAGTGGTTACGAGGGGAAAGTATAGGTGTAACAACAGAGACCACTATAATCTCTTATGTTGCCTGGTATAATGAGACTAATGGTGTCGGGGATCAAGGAATCCGCCTTGATGCGCGCCCCCGGTAAAATCCTCATGAGCGAACCAACTTTAGGACCTGCCCTCATGACCTCGTGATCTTGAAGGTGAAGGTGTTTCAACATTTCTAGCCCAAGTCATGGCGGGAGTACTTAGTGGGTGAGATCAGGGACATTGTCCCACCCCTCCCATGTAGTTCCATCCACTTGTACAACCCCATCACCCATATGTGAGTCATTCGGCCAAACAATTAATCAGTGCCCGCAGCCATTAACATATCATCAAAATATAGTTAAACATATATAGCAGGTTTCAAAATTGACTTAAAATTTCAAAGATAAAATAATATAAATTTTCATCAAACTTTGGTGGTTTCCTGCCATACTCAATAATAATCAGTAACAAGGTTTCTCAGTGTTAGTCATTGTCATAATAACATCATTAACAACACCTAGTCATTAACATCATTGTTCATTGTAAGCCTGAACTAATGAAAGTAGGTAACATAGGGGACACATCCATCATGGTTATCATCATCAAAACATTAATGGAAACATACATATCCATCAAAGCTATCAACATCGTAACATCAATAGAAAACATACCTATCCATCAAAGCTATCATCATCATGATATCAATAGAGAGCATACATATCCTTTAGTGCTATCATCATCATAATATCAGTGGAGAACATACATAATCATCACAACCACTAATATCACAATCACTAATAATAGAGTCATGTGTCTGAATCCTCAACCTAAGGTCCTCAAAGAATAAAGTATCTAAGATAATGTCATATTAGGGTCAGGAAACTAGAGTGGGCACTACATACACCCCCTCTTAACAATGGACTTTGTCCCGAAGTTCTTAGAACATAAAGGAAAAACAACGACACATATCCTAGGAACCCTTCCTGAAACTCTTGCTAACCTTCTGGTGGGCAGGTTATAATTTTCCTAAGGTATCTATACCACAAATTCCGTTATAAACTAAAGGACTATATTTGGGGAACATTGCAGCCCAATTTTTTTTTTTTTTTTTGGACTAAGCAACAACAAGACAAGGGGCAGGATAATTACAATCAATATTCATCTCATGGTACAATTAATATATGATTCTTTCAACCAAGTAAAGTCGTCCACACACTGTACTCCTGTAGCTTCCAATTATAGTCGTTCATTTCAAACTACGTCTACATAACCCTATAAGTGACAATGTTGGGTACACAAAGTGATTTGTATGATCATCATTGCATATGGTAGAGTTCACTGTCATAGATGTTGCAATAATATTGTAGTATAAGAAAAGATCGTATAAATTATCCATATGTTTGATATTTTGAGAAGTCTTAAATTCTAAGTTTATCCCTTTTGATAATTCTGCAATATTTTCCCCAATATCTCAAGAAGTGTCATTTTGGACCCTTGTCAGTATGTTCCCTAAAATGATATTTGTAGCATTGCATTTAGGCCATAGGCGGAAAAATGTCGAAAGAGGTGGACAAGTAAGAATAAGAAATTCAAATGGCGAACTTAAGCTCACAAGCTAGCAAAAAGATGAAGGACTTTGATGTCAAAAGTGCTAAAAATAAAACATTCTTATTAGCAGTTGTAAATAAATAAATAATTAGATAAATTACAAAGCAAGTGATTGTGTGTCAAGATGTAGTGTTCAATGAATAGCTCCTAGGAGTTCATCCAACCAAGAAACTCTTTGAAACATAAGCACATTACTTAACTATAGATAATATCCTAGTAAGTAATGATATTAGTGTCTCAATTAGTTAGAGATGGTGTGGCACATGACCTAACAATGGAAGAATCTAAACATGCAGTCGATAATATATCGAGCGTTGAATTGGGCATAAAGAAGAATACTCTAAATAAGGAAGTTATGCCAATCAAACAAAAACATACTTCCCAATCCAAGGAAGTTGTCTTATATTTGCAAATGTGGGAAAATTTTGTTTTAGCTACATAAAAACAATCGAGAGGAATCAAATTGGTTCTAACACCTACCTCACCTCACCTATCAAGAAAGAGATAGTGACATCCCTACTATCACTCAAGTTCATCTCCAAAGAAAGATCCCAACCTTTTTCAAAGAAAACCCAAGGATACTATTAAGTGATCACAACTTGTGACCAGTGACCACTCCACTTCACTTACTCATGCATAAATAATTAAATAAATTATCAAATTATCATAGCAACCTATTGAAAATATGATATCCAAATTATAATATATATTTATATCAATAATTATATTTATGAAAACTATAATTTAACTCAAACTATTATTAACAATTTCAAAACAAATTAATTTAATAATATTTTAAAACACACTCCCAATTTTTCATGTACCCATGTAAAAAAAGCATTCTTTTGCAATCAATATTTAATTATTGACTTCTCTTTAATACATACCAATATATAAAAATTCTATACAATTGATGTAAATATTAAAATTAACCAAGATATTACTACATAAAACATAATTTCCATATGTCAATTTACAGTGTGGCACTTTTAACTCGTTATTAATTTTTAAAAGAATGGCTTGATTATTGTTAGAGCATTAAAATGCTTCACATCCAACCACTCATAAAGCCTAAACCAAGAAAATTAGTGTATGACGAAGTCAAGATTAAGTTTTTAGTATTATACGATGAAAATGACAACTTATTGAAATGAGATGGAACTAGTTTCATTAGTCAAACTTATTTGTATGTTTTATTTTATTATTATTATTTTCTGGTGATTGTTAATCATTAAATTGTTATAAATATATTAAGCACTTAGACGTCCTTAGCTATCATAAAACACGTGCATTGACCAGTTCATTTTAAGGATGAGTGCTTCTCAACTGTATGTTTCATTACCACCCTAAGCAAAGTCTTTGATTCTTTAATTTTAGCACTTCAATATGTGTATTAGAAATTGTAAAATAAATTCCATAATCCATTAATTCATAAATAAAGCTTCTTTCTTAATTAGTTAAATTCATTGAAAGGGTCCCATTGGTACTTGCCAACGATATTTAGTGTCTTCATAGATTTGGTCCAAATTTTTATTGACTTTTAATAAATGATTTTGCAAAAATCAAATACTTTTATAGAATTAAATTTGTAATGTTTATCTAGAAAGCCTCTCACTCTTGGAATAGTTTTCAAATTATAGTAGTGTCTAGCATAAAATGAGTATGTTTGAGGTGCAAATTAGTTTTCAGGTTTATGCGTTTTGACTCTTGAGAAATGCTCTCTAACAAAAGAGAGACCTCCAATTCCCACAACGATTGAGTAGTAGGCTAATGATCCATTGCAAACCAGAGGAGATTCCAACCTCAAAACGACTGAAATAAATTTGTAGACACCAAAGAAATCAAGTTGTAGAACAGAGGAGAAAACCACCAAACTCTATGCATAGAAACCACCATAGCATGGAGCCTTTTGCGTACTGCTCCAGATCTATGTATAGAAGACTAGGCGTAATAGAGTATGGTGAATTGCATGGGTACAGAAGAGAACTTAAAAAATGTTTAAGCATGCCTTTGCGCAGAAGTGTTGCTATGCTGGTGTTCCTTTGGTTTTCCCTCTCTGGATGGCTATTTAGGATGATAATCTTTGGAACATGGGTGTTACGCTTCACAGCACCTTTCCTAATTGGGCAGTTAATGAAACACAGTAATAGAGGGAGCTTGTCCAGCTGGTAAAAGACGTTTATAGGAAATCAGAATTCGAATATACAGTGTGTGACCTGTAGGGCTATAGTTTTGGCAATTACGTGATTTTTTTTTTTTTTTCGAAGGGCAATTCAAATCCGACTTTGGTACTTTCTACTACATAAATGTCTAGGGTGTATATATCTGAAAATCGTTTATGATATCAAGTATCAACCGAATCTAGTTAATTTCCTCTGTCAATCTAGAGTAAACTTGAACTCTTTTTTGTTTGTTTGCTTGTTTGTTATACTTAACAATTGACCTTGTGAAATACTATTAAATAGAGCAACTAATATTACAAATGCATCAATGATGGAGACGTTAAAAGCCCAAAGATTAGTAGTCATATCTTATAGTAAAACTAGTGACACATTCCAAACATGTCGCTTGCGAGTTATGTAGGCGCAACATTCACTGTTCAGTGGGGGTCCTTCAAAAATACCTCAAGTTCTGATGTTCAAACAAAAATTTCGCTACACCCGTCCTTAAGAGGAAAGCCACAAAATGGAAAACTGCAGTTGAAAACAGAGTTGCCGAATTTCCTGGGTCAAAACCCCTCTCTATACCACAACTAAATAAATGACTAGTAACTCCATCCATCTTAAGTGTGGCGAACTTTAAGACAATTGGAAGGTAAAAGAACCATGTGTATTGATTGTTGCCATTGCAATCTGAACTGTTCAGCGGGTATTGAAAGTTGATTTGCGGTTTGTTATTGGGTTGTCTGGTGGTTAAATATTTGGGCAATCTTGTTGAACGCAGCTGATCTAAACATGATAGACTTTAAAGCAAAAGCAAATGATTTAAAGAAGTTCTTCAGTAAAGGTGTCAAGCCAGTGAAGCATGCCTTCAAGTCCGGTTGGGAGAAGGTGAAACATATCGGGAAGAAGAAAGAAGCGACTCAAGGAAGCTAAGAGGCAGTGATTAAAATCATTTTAAGGGATTTCATATCGTTTTCAATCATCACTGCTTGTTCATTGTCCATAGCTATTGTGGGTCTTTGAAGGAATTGGCAGCTTGAATCCAGAGATTTAGTTCCAGGACTGAATCATTCTAATTTGTAATCTAAGTGCCTTTAAGGATTTGTTTATGGTAATTTTTTTTTTTTTTTTTATTTTATTTTATTTTTATTTTTATTTTTCTTTTATCTGCAGAGCGGTGGTCTGGCCCCACAACACATCGCAAATGAGCCAAGAGAGTAGAGCTAGGCCACTTCACTACAGTAAGAAAAATTCTTGGGCATCAGAGGATAAGGCTGAGATAATTGAGGCAATCCACATCTTAAGCACCAAAACACCGAGAAATTTGAATCTTCAATCCAATCAATTTATGTCAAATAATTTCACTCAGATTTCAAAAATCGCGCCCAAATCTCAGATGCAAGGCATTGTTGGCATAACTAATTAATAATTAAAGATTTCTGAGGGTGAACTGGTTCAATTTATTTTCTATCTGCAAGATTTTCATGGCACGATTTCTAATTTGTCCAATCCATCACACAACTCATACGGAAAAGAAAATTCCATTCTGCTTTTAAAAATCAATCTCTCACGCAGCAACTTGCAAACGTGAGATTCAATTTCTCCATGTTACGCTAGAAACCCTTTTTTCTGCCCTTTACTACTGTCTTCTTCAGCGAATCGGTGATCTCTTTAGCAAAATGGTCCGCCTATATGGGAATACAGTTCCCTTCGATTTAACTCAATAAATTTGCTTCCACACACCCAGCCGTCGCTTGCTTGGAACGTGATTTCAGTTGGTTTAAACCCAGAAAAACTCTGTTTGGTGAAAATGCCCAAACTTCACAATAATTTTATCCATACATTGTCTTTATTTTTGTTAGGTAGGTGCTATGAGGTGTCAGCAGTGGTTCAATTCTCGAATTCCATATTCGTTCTATATTTGATTAATGGAGCATTTGTATTCTTAAACACCGCAATCCAGAGTCCATCTCTAGGTATCCCAAGTCGTGATTGAGAATGAAAGTAGTCCAAGTTGGGTTTTGAGAATGAAAGTTGTGGGCCAAAACAATGATTTCATCCCACTCATCCCAAAATATTTTAGAACCAATTTCACTAAATATATAATATATATATACTACAAAGCTGCCATCAATTAATGGTAAATGATCAAATTCTAAAATCCAAATGCGATTCCTGGTATGGACGAAAATAAAAAATCAAAACTGAGAATTCCATTTAATTGACACGACATTTATAGGATAGTTTTTCAAAATCCTCACTCTGCCATTCAAAGGTAAAAGAAGTTTTCTACCATTGCAAATTTGATGTAATTGCCAAGATCTTGTGAGGATATGGCAAGCTAAATTCAAGCACTTGAACGAACTTTATGATCTTGTGCCAAATTTGAAATCTTTTTCCTTTGTTAATTGAATATTCCATTGAAAGATTAACAATTTTTTTTAAAGTTTTATCTAAAGAGTAACTATTGAAGGAAATTTCAGACTTTGAGAGCTTCTGTATAGATTTCTATGATATTTGACAACTCTTTTGACTTGACGATATATAGGTTATTTTTCATCAATGTAGTCTTGAAGAAATTTAGTATTGACTTTCAGGCATGTTGTTTTACCTTTTTTCATAACAGAAAACAATTTCCTTGGAAACCGGTTACGGTTAATTTCTTCAAGTTTGCGTTTTAATATTACTGTTTTCTATGAATCATCTTGGCTTTCAGAAGAAATTTAGGATTATATTGATCTCCAGGCATATAGCTGCAAATATTATTAGTAAGTAAGAATTTAATATTTTTTTGAATTTTATTTGTAATTTGGTTTAAAATTTTTGATATATTTAAATTGTGAAATTTGTAGAGATCAAATGCCAAAGACTTTGAATCTTTAAATCTGAACATTTGAACATTTAAATCTATTTATACCTCTAGAAATGCATTTTTAAATTAACTATTTCAAACTCAACTGAATACCATCCTCCAAATAAGGCAACTACCACATAAATTTCTCAGGAAAAGCTCATGCCTGGGGAAACAAACATTCTTGTGATATATTTGGTTTCCATCCAGAGAGTTATAATTTGGTCCGTCTCTGTAGCTTTTGATTTGTCATTCCTTAGGAACTGTATATTGCTGTTCCTCTGTCTAGTGGCTCAGCCCAGAAAGGGTAACTTTCTTCCATCTATTTAAATGTTATTTTTGCGGTCCAGAAATGGTAAATAATTGCATGTTTGCAGAAGTATTCATTTCCTCAAGCTTAGAAATGATCGCACCATAAGCGGCCTTCAAATTCACCAGCTAGGAGGATTGGGGTGATGTCCGACCACCATGGCTGCGCAGAAGCATAGCAGGTAACCTTGGGCTTCTCGCGCTTCACATTATCGGAGTCCGATGAAATCCCAAGAAATCCGGGTAGAGTCCTCTCTATCCTCTGTTTCGCGGCACCTATGAGCATTTCCTTCTCCAAGTGCGAACAATAGCCTTCGAATACTCTAGCCGTGATATTCAATCAGAAAGTGAGACGTAAGAGAAAGTCAATTTTGAGCCGGTTAAACTCGGAATTGCTAATGCCGCCCACTTTGGCCTAGAAAGCATTATTATAATGCCCCAACAGTTGGAGTTTCAGAAAAAATTCAAGAAACTTCCACAATGTTTGGAACTTCAGGGGATAAAAATAGAGCAAAACAAAGTTTATGAAATTAAACAACGTTTCTTAAAAATGCCATGGAATTTCAGGCTATTGAAGAATAAAAAGCTCAGGATTCATGAAATTTAAGCAAAGATGCTTTAGATTTCCCCGGCGGATAGTATTTCAAGGGAAGAAACAGGGCAACAGCTAAAATTGACGAATTCATGAGCAAAGATTCTTTAAAATTCCCCACCAGATGAAATTTGCAAGGGATAAATGAAGGAGGAGGTCGGAGTTCGTCACCTTAGTTAGACATTTTCATCATATTATTTAACAAAACTAGTCATGCATGCATGGGCCCATAGGCCTCAAGGGTTCAACATGGCTCTATACTCTATATGGAAGACCAGTTCCTATACTATATATATATATATATATGTTGTTTTAACCACAATAAACAGACCAATAAAAGAAAAAAACATGCGAATTCCCCAATCTTATTTAGTCTTCTAACACATCCAAAAATTTCATTCATTTCACTGAACATAGGTCATAAAATTTACATATATTTAAACTAAGCCTAGAAAGAAATCATACAGAAATCATATTGCAAGCAACATAATGTACCGGTCACCAGAGAGATGAGACTCCACTATTTTCCGCGTAACTGTCTTCCTTATTGTCCTATCTCTCTATAGAGTGAATGACGACCTATATATCTTATGATCGATACCACCGGTTCTGTTAAACGCCCAACCTACTCCTTGGGTAACTCTTCTTCCCTGCGGACCCCCGAGCTGCAATGGGGTTGTACAATGGAGGAATGCAGTAGCTGGTAGAGGAGAGCACTCCTTGGCTCAAGAGTCCCCTCTCTAAAATCCTCTACCTCACCAAATTCACTATAGTTTCGTAATCATTGCTTTGACATAGTCTCATCCATCCAACAATAGGGTTTCAAAAAAGTCCCATCTCCCATGGCTTGACCCTTCTTTTATAGGAGTTCTCATAGGTGACACTTGGCATGTCATGCATAATTAATTATTTTTTATAATTTAATAGTTTGATTATTCACCCACCCATGTGTCACTTTCTCATCAAGGGTCTCCAAAATTATTTACTTAAATTTTAAATTAAAACTAATACTTTCCTCACCTCAACAAGATTCCTATTTTTTCTCCTAGTTGCCTCTTTATCCCCCTTTTTATTCCTTAATTTGTGTTCATTACTAAAGTCAATTAGTGAATTAAGATTTGATCCCCTATCCACTCTCTTATTTAACTCAAGTTATCTCTTAGATGGATATTCTTATGTTGGTTGTTGCCACATGGAGGTTTTCTACATTTCTCTAAAATTTAATTTATTAATCTTATTTTAATTCACCTTCATCTTCTCTTAATTAGATTTAACTAGTTTACGATTAATCTTTATCCTTACATTTATGTCCCTCTTTCTCCTTTTTAACTAATTAAACTACATAATCTACCTAATATTTTCCAACATGGGAAGGGTATAGTTTTTAAGATAAAATTTTTTATTTCTTCCCATGATCCTCTTAACCCAAGTTTTATTTTTGATCTAATTACCTCGGTTTCTAACATCATTTACCCTTGATGTAAATTTCCCTAGTTTTCATTTTTTGATTATATTTATCAATTAATTTATTTTTAAGGATTCCAAGGGTGCCAAGTTTGGTCGTGCCCTTCAAGAACTTCCCTTGAAGTTCCAAGGGTGCCACGCCTAACAATTTATTTGTGATGCCAAGGGTGCCAAGTTTGGTACTGCCCTTCAAGAACTTCCCTTGAAGTTCTAAGGGTGCCACGCCTAACAATTTATTTGTGATGCCAAGTGTGCCAAGTTGGTCGTGCCCTTCAAGAAATTCCCTTGAAGTTCCAAGGGTGCCACACAAGTTGCCCTTCAAGCATCTAGTGGTTGCGAGGGGAAAGTACAGGTGTAACAACAAAGACCACTATAATCTCTTATGTTGCTTGCTATAGTGAGACTAATGGTGTCAGGGATCAAGGAATCCACCTTGATGCACACCCCCCGGTAAAATCCTCATGAGTGAACCAACTTTAGGACCTGCCCTCATGACCTCGTGATCTTCAAGGCGAAGGTGTTTCAACCTTTCTAGCCCAAGTCATGGCGAGAGTGCTTGGTGGGTGAGATTAGGGACACTGTCCCACCCCTCCCATGTAGTTCCATCCACTTGTACAACCCCATCACCCATATGTGAGTCATTCGGCCAAGCAACTCATCTGTGCCTGCAACCATTAACATATCATCAGAATCTAGATAGCCATATATAACAGGTTTCAAAATCGATTAGAATTTCAAAGATAAAATAATATAAATTTTCATCAAACCAAGTGTCATCAACTCGTCATGTGTGAGTGCCTTTGGTGGTTTTCCTGCCATACACCAGGTTTTTCAGTAACCAGGTTTTTCAGTGTTAGTCATTGTCATAATAGCATTAATTACCATCACCTGGTCATTCACATCACCGTTCATTGTGAACCAGAACTAATGTAAGTAGCTAACATAGGGAATACCTCCATCATGATATCAATAGAGAATACCATTAACCCATTAAATTATCATCGTAATCATAATATTATAGAGAACATAACATAACCATCACATTCGCTGATAATAGAGTCACGTTTCTGGATCCTCAGCCTGAGTTACTCATAGACTAAAGTATGCAAGGTAATGTCATATTAGAGTCAGGAAACTAGGGTGGGCATTACACTTTCCCTTGACTTTTGGTTCTTTTATGAGCTAATCCTTCTTCCATGTCAGTTGTCCCTTAGGTGTCAGCAATCCTCTTTTATGTCTTGTTCGTGATGGCTAGGGATTCGGTCTCCATGTTTGTATTAAGAGGCCAGGAATCAAAATTAAATTTCCATTCGACCTTGGGCTTAGGATCATGAACATAGGTTGAGGATTTAATCTTTTCCCTTCTTCGAGCAAGGAGACCTCGGGGATTGTAATGCCAGATTTGACCTTTCTCGAATTCCATGGCTTCAAGCATAGTTTCAATTGTTTTAAAGGCTTGCCTAGTGCTTATCACAAAAGGAACTACCATTGTCCCATTTTAAAGATGGAACCTTTCTTAGCTGGTACAAAGTGGAGCAGATCAACATGGAGGATTTGCTTAAGGAACTCGAGGGAAAACACTCCCATTGGTATGAACAATGGAAAATGATAAGGGGGAAGCTCGCACTCATACACTTGAATCTTTGTGTAATCCAGGGGGGAGATTTCATGAATGATTCGGTAGGCGATAGCCAAAAAGGATGAAAGGAATTGAGATAGCCTCCCAAGCTTGGCCTTTTCCTTACAAAAACGTTCCAGTCGAAGACTTCATTTCTTTCCTTATCAGGGGTAAACACATCCAAGTGAAGACATTGGAATTATTCAATGTGAGTATAGAGAATCAAATAAAATAATAGTGAATAGTAACAGAAGGAGGCAACATCTTTGAGGTAGCTGAATTGAAAATGGATGGAGTCTGAAAGGTATTCTGGGATGTTCAACTGACATCTCCGCTGCTTCATCTTATGCAGACATCCGAGAGCCACTCTGCTTAATTGCAAAGTGGAGTGCTTTCCTAAAATACCAATGATAGTGGCTAAGATTGGTTGAATGCAGGGTTTAAAAAGAGTGAATGGGAGCTAAACATTTGAAGGCAAGGTTTTTGGCTTTGAGGGAGAGAATTTTCTCTAGGAAGGAATGCATTTCTCTTGCAGGGAGTGCCATGAAATGTCCCTCTAGGGTTGAATCGGTGAAGGTGCACATGGAGGAAGATGCGGGGAAGTTGAGAGCTCTCTCGGTTAGAAGAGGGGTTATTTCAAGGATTACTTTCCCCGAGGGAGAAACAAAATGGTTCTTCTCGACTTGGTAGGAGTCCAACAACCAAATTACAAACTTAGGGAGATGATATACTAGTGGAGAAATCTAGTAGTATAACCCAGAAGCTACAACTCGAAACGGGTCTTCATTCTTCACATGGCTTGAGAATATTTCATAACAGAGGTCGGTGAGGGAAAAGGGACAAGCAGGGTTTGCAATATGAGCCTCATTGTTGGTTAGAGGACTAACACCAGGGTTCTTGACCTCATGATTGTTTGGGGTTGAAGGGGTTGCATGTTTCATCCCTGCGAATAAAACAAAACAAGCAAACAAGGAGACTAGGTGGTGTCAGGTTACCTGGAGCCCGCAGGGGAATGAAAGTGACTTGGGAGGATGTCCATGGTCTCTGGGAGGATGGACAAAAGGCTCTTGCGCAATTTTCCAGGTGGGAGACTCTTTGACCGTGATGAAGAATTGTTGTCGGGTAAAGATTTTAGGGTTTTATTTGTTTTATGCAGGGTTAAAGGTTTATGCCCAGGTGGCGGGAGATGAAGGCATGAGAGGAGGAGACGTGGAGGTGAAGGGTTGGTCAAGAAGGGCGAGGTATGAGCTCAAATTATCAAAACACAACTTTACCTTTTACCTTTTAAGCATACGTTACCATCTTGCTGATACTTGAATCCTTGAGCCATGAATGAGAGGGGTCCACCTGTCGGGTGGCCCTTACTCATTTTGGCGAGGGGTATTGTGGCACGGAGAAATATTTTGTCGGGCTTGGAATCGATTAGGGCCATTCATTGGGCGCTAACTTATTCAACTCTGGGGCCTGTGGTGGTACTAAACCGCTTGTGGTTAGGCTGCTAGAATTGTGCTTAGATGCAGCCATAAGTGGATTGCGGGGAGGGGAGAAGCCCGACCTTTAACTTCGTAATCCTCAAACCGCAATTCCTCCTGCATCATTTGTTTAGACCTTGTCCCTTTACCTTGGATTTATATAATTGCTTTATCCACCTATGAACACACAATTTTTACTCTTTGTAGGTTAGGGACTTCTTCGAACCTGGCTTATGACCTTTATGCTCAAAACATCTCATCTCGATTCTAGGAAGAAGCCTTAGTGTTATTTGGTGATAACAACCTGGATGCATCATCACATAGAATGGTTTTCCTCTCGATTTCAAGAACTCTCCCTAGATCACACATAGGCATAAAATATCCTAGGTGGAAGGGGAGGCCTCCTCTCATATAACCTCCCTCTTCAACACATAAGTGTTGATGGAATGGACAAACAAGATACTGGACACTAGACACATGTGGGGCAATTTCAACCAGTACATGTAGACGGTGGATCTGTATTGGAAAATGAAATTCTTGTTAGGAAGGATGATCCTAGACCACCATGAATCCCATTTGAACACTCTTAAATCACTGGAGTAGTTCCTACATAAACACCTACGAAATTTGGGCCAGAGGATGGAGCAGATCGAATGCCATTAGGCATTCCACCGACAACAGGGAGACCCTTAGATGACCCACTCGATCCCATCTCGGTGGCTGGCTCAGATTCATATCCTATGGCATGATGGAAATCTGAATATGCTTGTTGTTTTTCTTTTTTTAGTTTCTTATGTTTATGGCCAATTAGGACCATATGTTAGTCTCAGCTTGGATAATTTTGTATTCTTGTGCTCTCAGTTGTCTATGTCCTCTTTAAGGAAGAATACTCTTTTGACTATGGTCAGGACTCCATATGAGAGAATGATTGATATTATGTAATCCTTGTTGTATATATCCCATATTTTCAACTAATACAATTTTCAGTTCACAAAAATAAAGATATTTTTTTTTAAGTTTTTTAATTTTTTATTTCATTTTATTATGATGATGATAATTAATGTTTATTAAGATAGATATGGTCTATCAAATTTTTAAAAAATATGATTTTTTTTGTAAGGTGAACTTTCATTGCTAGGAAAAAGTGTAGATTACATCAAGATGAAGAGTTGTCTTGCCAATCTCTCATTAGGGAGATTAGACCATAACGAAAAGAACTCTCTGTAGAGAAGACATAGATAATTAAAAACAAAAAGAGACTACAAAAATTAGAAGATAATTGGAGGCATGTCTTGGGATACACTGCCTCAAGCTACTAATATCATAAGACACACATAACATAAACGTAGGATGACTATTCTAAGGGATTTGAGACTCAGGCTCCTTTGAGCCTTCATGAGTTGGTCCCATCATAGGGGGTATGTCAGGGTGCTGCTCTATTCTGTCTAGCTTGCGATCCACATTACTCAGGTGGCGGTGAAGGCAATCCAGTGAATGAAGGATATCTTCTTGATGCTCCCGCCTATTGACTATTATGCATTCCAATACGAATTTCATTTTCAAATACATGCCAATAATCTACAAGTACTAGTTGAAAAAACCCCTGATATGCCTAGTATCAGGGATCCAATCAACCCATTCTACTAGGACCTTAGTATCAAAGAGAGGGGCTTTATGTTCCTCTCCCTCAAATTGAACAATTTCTTCTTGGGTAAGGCCTAGGGTTAGTTCCCAGTATTGTCTAGAGAAGTCCTCCAGACAATGACGCATACAGGTGTGCCCCCTTTGGGCACACTCTTGATAGTACATTGCCCCCCTTCTAACACGAGCCCTTTGATGCAACATCAGACCTAAAGTTAATTATTTGGCAACCTGGAAAAAGGATTACAGATAACTGATAAATTTTAAACTCCAGAGAATCCATAGCACCAAGTATCTCTTAGCCCGAAGACCCGTACTAGAGAAGGAGAGATATGTACAAACTATCAACCATGCCCTTCCTATCGAGAAAAATGTAATAATCTCTTACCACCCCTTCCTCCAGCCTATAGGTGTCCACCATAACCTAGTACTACCATTGATTCCCTCGAAGAGCCACAATTTCTTTTGAAAACCAATGGTTTAGAATTTTAAACAATTAATTGGCAACAAGAAATAAGGGGTACAATTATAATATTGGAAGCAATAGAGTCGTCGAGCAAGAAAAAATCAATGACAAGACTCCTTAATTCCATCATCGCAGGTAACTAGATACACCCTAGTCCTCATTTACACCCTTGGCCACTAAAATTTCCCAGATGGCTAATTCTAGGTGAGGGATAACACACATGTGTAATCAAATAAATTGACTTGGTGGTGAAGGATGTTGGATATACCAAATATCACTCCCTCCCAATCTCCCCAAGGCACTGCACTAGGAACTTACAATAACACTTTAAAAAGAATATCCAAAACATCGTCTCGATCTAGCCCATCACAACCAAATTCAAACAAACAACAAACAATTGAAACCTGAAATCATAAGAATATAGACAAAATAGGGGGCTAAAGACTACACCAAAAATGTGAAGGCATAACACCCAGACCTAAACCTTCCTTTCATCTCGAAATAGAAATAATGTTATGGTCTTCCCTTGCACATTATATGCGTTGACGAACCTATAGTCAGGATAGGGTAAAATACTAAACCTAGAGCCCAAATACAATAGAAAGTTACCCATAGGCTGGTGATTTTGTGGATGTTTGGGTGAAAAATCCATGCCTCTATGCTAGAGTACCAATTAAGCAAGATACCAACGATGTGATGCTGCCTGAAAGAAACCAACCGTATCATGAAGAGAACAGACCAGTTGAGGGAAAGACAATAATGCTTTGCATGCATCAACTTGATGAACCCCTTGAATACTCTCCCTAATCGTCAACAGGGTGGGCATAACCTCCATCACTGACTTCCCTCCATCTGAAACAAGGAAATAAACACTTCTCGACTGTAAATTTAACCACCTAGGTAACATTATTACCTCGCCTACCTTCACACAAATGCACCATCAATTCTTCTTGTTCACAGCTAGGCATCCTTGCTTTCCCGTCATGGGTATTACCTCTTTCACAATGTCCATAGATTGTAATCATAGTCTGCATTAAACTCCACCAGGGGCAGGTGTCATGTCCCCCAACTCATTTTCCAGGTGGGGCACTAGGAATCTGCCAAATTCATCACCCCATTCAGGTTTAAAAATGTAAGATATTATTTGAAACTATTTAACATTTTATTTATTTTAAAAGAGAGCTATAAATCACCATAATTTTATTGACTTAGAAGGTTAAAAAGGTTGGTAGTATGACAAATATGTTGAAAATTAAATGAAATGGACAACCTAAAAAAATTAGCTTTTCATTTTCAACCTCTCAAATATACAAAGGTGACAAACTCATTCATTTCATGGTGTTTTGAGAACTAAGCAATATCTAGTTTCACCATAAAACTCATAACAATTTCTTTTTATTTTAGCAATATTCATTTTCATATTAACATTGTTTAAAAGGATTATTATGCAACATAAACTTTACCATTTTATTTTTAAAATATACAAAAATTAAAAACATTAAATATATTACTTTTAAAAAGTTATATTACAATCTTTTAATATTTTATTAATTTTTTATTTTCTTCAAAAAAAAAAGTATATGTGGCTAAGAGGCTTTCTCCAACATGGTATCAGATATCTGTAATGTTTTGTCCTATAAACATTCTGACCGAGTTACACATTACCATAAAAAAATAAAACAAAAATAAAAAAGAATAAAAATTAAAAAAGGTTTTTTGGGACTCTGTTTTATCATATTATATATATAATATATATATATACTATATATATAACTTCAACCATTGAGGGATCAAAATCTCTTTTCACTTTAAAGAAGTTCTGCACCCACCATAGATTAGATCCAAATTTTAGATGGATCTAGGCTGGTCACTTTAAAATGATATTTTGATTTTGTTTAATTAATCTTTATATATTTTTAAAGAAATATATTAACAAAATTAATAGGCAAGATTGTGATTTTTGCCTATTTAAAATACATTTTTGAATACATAAATGGATTCAACACCCTAAAAACCCCTAGAACACTCAAATTCTACAGATTAAACAACTTAAACTCAAGTTTTAAAAAATATCTATCAATTTTGATAAAAATTAACTAGAAAAAAAACTGTAAAAAAAGCCATATAAAT
>APFE031475761.1:0-60690 GCA_000404065.3 Pinus taeda | reverse complement strand
CTACCTCTACCTCTACCAAGTCCGGTTGCTCCTTCTTCTGCCATGGTAGTTTCTTCAGAGACTTCAGAGTTCTCTGGTTCCTCTACCAAGGGTGAATGAGGAGGAATTTCTCCCTCTTCTTCAGGTGATTCTACTTCTTCAATTACAATATGTTTCCCTGTAGAAGGAAGGAAAGGATCTCTTTCTAATTCGGATTCAATAGATGGTGTGGGAGAGTCAACAACTGCCTCTTGAATTCCAGGAATCCTAGAGCTAGGAGTGTGAGTTGGAGATGATGGAGGTGTCTCTTGCCTATTCCTTGAAGTAGATGGAGTTGTAAAAATCGAACTCTTGGCTCTAGCTAAAACCTTCCCCTAGAATCTCTTGCTCTATGCATGTCATTTTTTATTTTTCTTCAAGTCAGGGTAATAATTCTCTTTCTGATCTTCCAGGTCACTCTAGGTGCAAGAAAAGTGCATACTCAAGAAACTATTAAACCAATAACTTTCTCTTTTCTGATCCTCCAGATCACACTAGGTGCAAGAGGAGAGCATACTTTGAGAGGTTATTAATTTTCCTTTCTTGAAATTTTCTTGTTTTTATATTTTTTTTTAGAAATTGGCTACCTAATTTCACTTCCCCGGCAACGGCGCCAAAAATGTTTGGTCAATATAGTGATGTCTAAATTGCAACTTTTAAATGTCAACCCGGGGCTCGTACGCTGATGAAGTGAGGTGTACTGCATGTACTTAGGCAACTATTTCTTAAGCTTTTGTCGTTTTTAACTTTTTAAGTTTGTTTTCAAGTATATCTCTCCTACTGTGATGTGATGGAAATGAAATAAAGCGAGTGAAGTGTGTGAGATTCTGATGAGCTTTTTATAACTTAAAAGTATTCTACAAGAAAGCTTGAACAACAACTAAAATGAAATCAACTCTTAAAGGAAAATAAAGGCATCAAATAAAAGACTAATGACATTGGCCCAGTATCTCTGCTACTGCAAGAAAATGAAGATGAAATCTATGTCAAATAAAAACTAAGCAATGTGAAACTAAAGTAAATCTACATAAAAGAAAGATTAGTCACAAATACTTAAACTTCTTCTTAACCTCTTGTCTTTTAACTGAATATATCATGTGATAAACAATTAAAAATCAGCCAAGCAATTGTGAGTCTTGAGCAACTAAACCAAGCTACGCTAAGTGATATTTTGGTCCTCAATGAAGATATTAAATTATAGAGAAGAAACCATCAATAGATAAACAACTTGATGTCTAAAAGCAGAAAGCAACTATGCAAATTAAAGAAATGGTAATAATGAAATAAAGGCTGCAAAACAAGGAAGGTCAACAACACAGACAAGATGATCACAAGTGTCACTAGTTGTGAAAAAGAAAAGAAAGAAACTGTCCCGGGCACGCCTAAGAAACCTGCATAACACACTGATCAGTCATGGAAAAGTGCAGAAATATAAATAAGCAGAATTCAAAATGTATATACAGCTATTGTACATGATCAAAACACAACAATCAAAGGCATTCTATACAACTATTATACATGAAATAAGAAAAAGAAATGCAGGAAATTAAAGAGTACTATACAGGGCTTCAGTAAACAGGGGCCCTCTGCCTACTCCAGCCGGTTCAATGATCAATTACACGCTCAAATGGAAAACAGTCTTCTCATATATTATGCATTAAAATAGAAAGTACAGTGGGGAGTTCAAAATTACATATCACCAGCTAACAACTAACTCTCCAACGTTCAAAGACGCTTTATTTATAATAGAGGAAAGCAAACTAACTTAACGAAAACTAAGCTATATTAAGCAGTGGTGCAAAAACACGTAGTCTTGCTGCGTCCTCGGATTTAGGCAACGGTCGTTGTGGGCATTCAATCCGCTGTTGGATTCATGTCTCCCACTATCTTCGTGGCTGAGGAAGATGCCACCTGTTCTTCACGTGCTCTAAAACAGAACACGCAGAGCCGTGCCACCACCAATGACTTCTGTTGACCGTAGTTTCCTCCTCGTTGACCACGTGTTTTGATGACTGGTTTGGGTGAGCTGGAAGGACACACACCATGTCCTTGGTTCCACGAACTTGCCCATGTGGCTCTTCGTCCTGGAGGACACCTGGAACATATCATTTAATAAAACAGCTGCGGAATCCGGGGTTGGTTGCAGAAACCGGGATCAGCTGCGGAAACCCTGTGTGAGCTGTGGAAACACAACACTTTGAACCAAAATTCTAAACCAAACACAGTCATTAGCATAATTAGAAAACCATGTAAAAAGTCCTAAAATACAATGATTTTAGCAATTTGATGGAGGGAATGAGTAGCAAAAGAAGGAAATGAATAGGAAAAGGAGGCTGAGAGGATGTATAAAGAAGTGTAGGTTTGAGGCTCAACATACCCCCACTGTGAAGGTGTTGCATGTCCTCATGCAACCAAAACTTTGTCATTGTTTTTCAATCCATGTGCTCAAATGCTTCTGCCAAAACATCTAGCCTTCTTCTCTTTCTCCTTGCTGCCAAAATTGTCCTTGGTTTCTTGACTAAACACCTGAACCTCAAATTGATCAATGCCCTGCTCAGTTTCTTACATTTTCCTTTCCATTTTCTGCTTTTCTTCTGCCAGAGTCCTATGTGAAGCATGGTATTGTCATGGACCATTTTGTCCACCTTGCTTTGTTCTTTCAATGCTTCGTTTTCTTGTTTAATATGCCGGTTCAGGACTTCTAGTTCAAACACCTCTTGTTTTAAAGATTGGACCTGTTCATTAAGAGGCAATATAGTTCTTGGCCCTGCAACTGATTGCTCCAAGGTCTCCAAATAATTGTATACCTTCTGTTGGTCAGGGTCAATTTCAGGTGTTCTTCTTGGGCTATGTTCAAAATCAAATTTTGTTTGAGGTTCTGTCTGAAAGGGACTCTCTTTGCGTGGAGGAGTGGACTCAAGGTCAAGCTGAGCTGGAGCCTTTTCAGGTGTACCTTTCTCCCAAATCGATGAAATGTGATTGTTTTTCTTTAGTCACACTCATTCTTCCTTTAAGTCTACTGCTTCTTCTCACTTGTACACTAGTGCTCTTTTGCTGGGCACTCTGTTTTTCTTTCTGTTTCTTCTTTGAGAGGGCAGCAACTTGAAGTTGTGCTAGTCTATCAACTAAGGTTTGGGAGTCTTCTTCTACTGAAGGTTCAGGTGATGGATATGATTCTTGAACAATTGTTTTCCCTTTATCCTTTTTCTGTTTCTTGGTTTTATCTCTCTCTTCCTCTTCTTCTTGAGTGGTTTCCTGAGTTTCTACAATAGGAGGATCTTGGGCTGCAACATCTCTTTTCGTTCTCCTACTTCTTTTTGGGATTCTAGGAGAACTGCTAGCGAAAGCTTCAGTTACTTCTTGGAAATGATTCCTGACTAAAAACTTTTCCCATGTATCATTATTATTTTTCAATTGATCCTCTATGAGAATTCTAATGAACCCGTGATGATACAAGTGGGGTTCAATATGGCCTACATTCTTTTGGACAGTGGAACTCATTTTCTTTAGGCTTCGTAACAGAAAGTAGGGTAAATTGATGGCATGGCCTTCCATGAAGTTCATCATAATTCTTGCATGGTACATATACATGGTGCCAAAGCGGCCCTCACATGTGATAAACATTTGAACAAGTAATAACAATGCAATCCATTCTTCCTTAATTACATGTACAAGAATCCCTTTAGTGAATATTGAAGTGTCCATACCTGGGTTCTTAAGCATGTTTTCCATCCCTGATCTTCCAGCCCTCTGTTCTTAAACCATATGTCTCCCACCTGAGGTAGACTGGTTGCTGTTGCTATGGTGTTCTCGGTTATTGTGAATTTCAAGTCCCCTACTTCCACGGTGTGCCCATTGAAGGATCGAGCAAATGCCTTCGTTACCTCCTTATCATATCCTTGAATTTTTGAATGAACTTTAACCATTTTTCTTTCTTTAATGCTTCCTTCGTCTGTGGATACCCTTCTAAATACTTTGAACCTTCAGGTTCAGCTCTAAGCAGCTTCCCCATCTTCGGCTCTCAACTTCGGCTGAGCTTTGACTGTGTATGGATGCTCAAGGAGGATGCTCACAGGAAAAATAGGTGGATTACGGCTGTAAGTGGAGTAGCCTTAACGTAATGCAAGGTGTATTGCAGAACCGCAATCTGGGTTTGAAACAGAGCTGTGGAGTTTGCAGTGGAAATGGAAGTGGAAATGGTGTGAGTATGAGGGAATAGAAGACAAACACGAGAAATGAGTTCAATTCGTGCAGAAATGGAGTGATAAGTGGATGGAATAACGGCTGAATCCTTTAGAGCCGGGTGGCTTACGCACACGTCTCAGTATTGGCTGCAGAAATCATGGTGGAGAAGAGACGTAGTATAATAGGTCACTTTTTCGTACGGCCAATAAATGAAAGCGCAGTCCCATTTCGAGTTTAAATTAAGAGTGATTATGGGACCGTTAGAAGGGTATGAGGTGGATGAAGTATTATCATGGAGGAGGAGTGGGATGATATTGCCAAATCATTGCATTTAGTGGCTCTTTCCACGATTTAATAACTATGCATAAAATGACATTAAATTTTTGTTTTGAAAAGATTTTGATCATACCTTCATGAGTTTGCCATTTGTTGATTAAGGTTGTTGATCCATTATTTCTTTTTGATCCTGCAGGTGCCTCATATCCTTGCTGCCTTTGGTGATGATGATGTTTAACCTTTGACTGAGATTTTCCCTTGAAAACAGAGTGCTTCTAGCTGTAGAGACAGAATCATTTCTGGCTGCGGAAACTGGTGCGAGCTGCGGAAACTAAGACATCTCCCTTTTAACTACACAAAGTTAGTTAGGAAAAGACTAACTGAATGGAAATAGTCCTGAAAAGGATTTTTATTGATGGTATGAGATGGAGTGAATGGAGTGAAGTGAAAAAAATGAAATGGAATGAAGTGAAATGGAGATGAAAAATGATGAAGTGAAGTGAAATGGAATGAAGATGAAGTGAGGATGGAAAAGAGAGAGAGATTTTTTTTTTGGAAAATATAGAGTATCAGGTGTCCTTGATTTTCACTCCATATTTTCTATATAAGACCGCCAATCTGAGATTGGTTTTCAGGCTTATACACAATTTTTTTTTTTTTTCCAATTCAGAAAGAAACAAAGATTAGGCTGATGGAGGAGAAGAATTCTTCTCCACTAGCCTCATTGCAGAATTTTCTTGAAACATTTTGACAAAGTCCTCTTTTGAGAGTGGCTTATGATAAATTTTCAATCGGTGGCCATTCACAATGAGAGGAGTTTGAAACTCATCAATAGTCTTGATTCGAACTGCTCCATTTTTAAAGACTTCATCAATCTCATATGGCCCAAGCCAATGAGTTTGAAATTTCCCTTTGAAGTCTTTAAACTTTGAATCAAACAGTAACGCCCAATCTCCCTTTTGAAACTTCTTCTCTTTGATATATCGGTCATGCCACTTAGTTCTTTGGTGCTGAACTAGATCGGTCCTTAAAACTGCATCTTGTCTCATTTCATCTAGCTCATTTAGCTGCTCCATTCTGTGCTTTTGGGCTTCTGATAGACTCATCCCCAACTGAACTGCCATTTTGAAGGTCTTGATTTGAAACTCAATGGGGAGCAAGAATTCTTTCCCATAAACAAGTTCATAGGAAGAATGTTCTGTTGTGTTCCTCCATGTAGTTCTATAGGCCCATAAGGCTTCAGGAAGCCTTTCTGCCCAATCTCTTCAAGGAAGCTAATTTTAATAAAATGGAGGCTCTATGGGAAGAAAAAACGATTTCAATACCTGAAGTGATCAATTATCATGCTCAATACTACACCTGGGCAGTCCCTGCAATTAAAGAAGCAAAACACATCAGAAGAGTCAATGCAAAACTGAGAGCTGGAATCAGTAGTATGAAGGGGAAAATCGAAGATCTAAAGATACAGTTGAGCCAACATGAAGGACATCTTTAGCTAAAGAAGAAATCACACAACAAGTAAGACTAGGTCCTCAATTTTGATTAATCACCTTTTGATGCCTACCTTGAAGAATGGTATCTACATTTTTAGTTTTGAACAGCTTCATGACAGATGAGAAAGCCATTTCAGGAGGAAGAAAGACTCAAGAAAATTAACTTTTGGTCTTATACTGTGTTTTTAAAATTACACAGCAGTTTCGTAGCGCGCTACGAAACTGTTGTAGGTGATGCCTAATGCACAGCAGTTTCGTAATGCGCTATGAAACTGCTGTAGCTGCATATTATCATTCAATGGGAAAATTTTGAGGGACAAAGGGAAGTCTTTTTGGAGCAAGGTACACATGACATGGAAAAAAAAATAATCAAATACATTTTTATGCAATTAAAAGAAACAAAGGGGATAATTGATTTCGAAGATCCTTGTGGAGGCCAAAGTAGAAAAATAGGAACAACTTCCTAAGTTTCAGGAACAGTTCAGGGATGAGGCATCAAGAGTCAGCAGGCAATTTCAAAACATCACCACAGCTAAGCTCAAGAAATCCATTTGTCAGAGAATGAGTTTAATTGTAATTAATGATACTACCAACATGATGAGGAGTTATACTCCTAATTGTCTTAGGTCACTAGAACTGTTAGTCAACAATCAGTTACATTAATAGTTAGTTTTAAAGCATGAGCAGGTGTCATAGTAGGAATAATTCGATTTCCCCTCATGTTGGAGGAGGAATCTTAGCTATGTAAAGAACTCTATATATAGGAGAAAGAGCAATGCACTAGAGGTTGGAAAATTATTCAGAAAAGCTCTCATATTGTGCTTTGTGCAAAGACTCTGTTTTTAGTAATACAGTATTTGGCTTTGCTTCTCAGGAATCAGAAGGAATTCGATGTTTTGAATGTCTTGTATTGTCTTCTTCCTATTATCTACAGTGGTATGAATGTGTGATTACTTAGAAATCACTAACAATGCTCTAATTTCCTTCATACATTTGTAAACTGTATTGGTCCTATGTGTATCTGGTGTATTCTCTATATGTTGAATTCTTATGCCCTGACTTCTATGTAAAGCTAACATTATTGTTAATACTGAAGCATATTTGACTCCATAAGCCCAATGGATACTTTCTAATTATGTTTCAACCTCCTACACTTGTTCATTTGTTTCGTAGAGTTAGCCATCTTATTCATTATTAAAATATTTAATCTTGTGAGAGAGCCCTCTCAGGTTGGGGAGGCTAAGCCTCAGCCTAAAGTAGGTTTGAAACAGTTACTCAAGGTCTACCTAATCAGCAGCCTATTAGGGCTAGGTTTTGTGATAACAGGCCCTAACGTCAAGGTGACTTCATTCACCAACCTAGCACCAACCTACTGCCCTTTAAAGACAAAAATAAAATAAAATTGTGGACTCTCATACCAGGGACAATGATCCATGTGACAAAGGTGTTTTTCAATGAATATTCTTTGAATGACCAACAACTCTAGGACATAAACCCTTGTCTCAACAAAACAAGAACCCTTTTCCAATAGCAACACAAGCCCTTATCCCAATTTTTTTTCCTTCTTCAACTCTAGGAAATGACACAAATTCCTTACAAGTGGGCTCCCTTACAAGTGATACTAACCCATTTACAATGATGCATAATGCTTGACAAATAATAGTGACTCTTGGATAAACTACTTACACAACTTACAATGTTTATACAATGACTTATTTAATAAGTTGTCTCTTTTGCCTTGTTGTTGATTTTAAACTCGGTGTTGAAACTGATGTATCTGATGTACTGCAACATTGAGAGCTGCCAACCTTTTGCATTGTCCCACAATAATCTGTCCTTCAATAAGGATTTTCCTCAATAATATGTCTACCCTGTTCTTGATGATTAGGCTGTACTGGACTGAAGAAAGTCTTATTGCTTTTATATTTTTAATCTTATTTGTTAGGATATTTCGACACATAGGAAATAGTTAAGTATAACTTGGTCTAGTGTAGAGCTAGGTAAAGTGTGTTTCTTTACTATGTACATTCGTAACGTACAATCCAACATTCACGATATGTTCTAGATATGAAGTGATTCGATGATTCATTCTCTCCTCGATATTACTCACACTTGATCCATGGCTTAACACCTGATTGGTCAATGATCTCTATTTAAAGAGAATGGAGGGTCATTTGTAGGGTAACCATTCATGAGAGAAGATTATGTAAATTTTCATTATTTTATTAATAAATTGCCTGAAGTGACCGTGTTGGCTTAGGCCATGGACTGTTTCGCTCTTTGAGGGTTTTAACCACGTCAAAAATATTGGTGTATTGATCTGCAATATGTTGGTGAGAGGTGTCCTTTGGTGTTTTTTTTTAGAAACTTACTCTGTAAATTGCTATATGATATCAAAGCTATTTGAGCGTTACATCCGTTGGTGATCCAAATCTAAAGCCGATACAATTGCATCCGACTGTCGTTTCCTAGATCTACTATTTCTATTTGCTTTCGGGATGAGCGGACTACTCTATTATGTTAGAAGCATCTGTTCCAGTGATGAAACCATTTCGTTTCACGCAAGCCTTATCTACGTCATTTTAAAGATCTCGAGGTATAACGTCTTTATTTGTAGTTCTAGCTATTCATCTCTATGTTTATTTCAGTTTATTTAGCTCTCTGTTTTTTATCACCGGATCTATACCTTTCATTTCTGCGTATGCTCTTTGCCCCGCGACTCTATGTGATTTGGGTAAATCAGAAACGGAAAGGAAGGATTTTTCTCATGTGTATGCTCTTTTCCGCCGCACCTTAGTGTGATCTCGGAAAATCAGAAACATTGAGGAGAATATTTAGTTTCCGGCTAAAGCTAACTTCAAGCTGTAAGTTTTTTTTTTTTGTATGTCCCTGTTGCGTTTTGTAGGAAAAAAATGAGATTTTTCAAGTAAGCACGCACCCCAAAACTTCAGTGACTTAAAAAAGAAGAAGGAAAAAGGGCCCCATTCGTCTTTTCCAGAAACTACTATCCTTTTAAACTAGCTCACTTGGTCCAAAGTTACTTTTTGAGAATAGAGGTATTGAGTTCAAGTCTTTCTTTTTGTTGATTTACTTTTTCAAAAAGCACATGTAACTTATGTTTTAAAGTTACTTTATGTAAAAGTGTTCTAACCCATTATAAAAAGTGAGTCACTTATAATTCTAAAGTCTCTTTATCTTTATTTAAGTTACAATTTAGTGGGTAGCTCATAAAGTACCATTGTAAAAGTCACTTCCACTTATTTTTAAAAGTGAGTCCCATAATTTTTTTTTAAAGTGAGCTAATTAGATTAAGTTTGGAAAGGGGGGGACTTTTTTAAATATAACATTATCATTCATTTACGCACATTCACGCTCTTTGTTGGCATCTTCAACAACTTTTCTTCAAAAAGTCATAACTTCTTCATCCGGAAGTCATTTTCAGAGCCATTTTTTTTTAATCAGCCTATTTTTTTCGATATCTTTCCATTGGAACACTTAGTTTCGACATCTACAACATTAGTTTATGTTAAAATGGAAATTCCATGCCAATTTATTCTTGATAGCACCAACTGCTTCCAATGGTGGTTCTACTTTGTGGATTTACTTAGAAGTAAAGGTCTTTACATCATAGCCTCAGGCCAAGAAACCAAACCTCAAGATGAAGATAAGGTAGCCAAATGGGAAAATAGGTAAAATCAAACACATGGGTTGATAGGGATGTCTATTTCTCCAGACCTTAGATTCCATATCGCAAAACTTGATACTTCTAATGAAGCAATGAAACAACTCACTAAAGTTTTTGGAATTAAAAATGAAATTAGAGCCCATCAACTCGAAAATGAGTTGCTTACATTAGACACCAATAATTTATCTTCCATTGAATATTTTTTGTCCAAGTTCAAGACCTTTAGACATCTCTTAGAAGGTGTTAAGGTTAAGAAAGAAGATGGTAGCCTTATCTATTCCATTCTTACTAAGTTGGGACCAGCCTACTCTGTGTTTTTTTCCACCTTCCATTCTACTAGAGAAGTCTTTATTTCTCAAGGACAAGACTACAAGTCCCCCTCTTTTGATGCATTTTGTGATTTTTTAATAAGAGAACAAGAAAAACTCTTATATCTTGGTCTTCTTAATCTTTGAAATTCTTCTAAGAAAGCCTTAGCTACCCAACAACAACCAAATTCAAAGAATCCTAAGAAGCAATATCCTAAAAAGAATGGTCTTAAACCAAACAAGGGTCCTAAGCAATTTCAGTGTCAAAATGAAAAATCATTTCAACAAAATGATAAGGCAAATAAAAACAAAGGGAAATAGACTGATAGACATTGCCACTTTTGTAATCGAGATGGCCACTTAGAATCCAAATGCTTTAAGAAGATGGAAGGCTTGGAAGCATCAATGAAGAAGCATATCATCCATTTGGAGCACTCTTCAACTTCAAATTCATCTTCAGGAATAACACTTTCTTCATGTGGTTGTCAAGAATCTTGGTCTGGTTATGCACTAAATGTTTCTTATTCTTCTCATTCTCATGAGTGGCTCATTGATTCTGGAGCTTCTTATCACAGCCAAAAACAAAGCCATGTTTTCTTCTTTAAATTATTGTAACACCAAACATATATATGTTTGTGATGATAAATCTTTTAGTGTTGTAGGCACTGGAGCTGTTCATCTAGAAAATAGTCAATTTAATGATGTATTATGTGTTCCAACCTTATCTTGCAACCTTCTATCTATATATCGAATAACTCATTCAGGTGAAGGTAAAATCGTTGAATTTTCACCTCACGATGTTGTTATTAATGACCTAAGAGAACCTAGACAGATTTTAGCTATTGGAATTGCTGATGATTCTACAAGGTTGTATAAGTTTAACAACTTTGGGTCATCAAATCTTCCCTTGGTATTTGTTTCTCATAATGATGAAGTGAGCAAACATTGGCATGAGCGATTTGGTCACTTAAACTATTGCTCCCTTCAGAATCTATGTAAAGAAAATATGGTGATAGGTCTTTTAATGGTATCTTATGGTGTTTGTTCTAGATGTGTACTCAAAAAACATCATCGGGATGGTTTTGAAAAACATGCCTCTTGGCACGCCTCAGCCCCTTTATAGCTTGCGCATAGTGATTTATGTTGTCCACTTCTAGTTGCTTCATTCTCTGGCTACAAGTATTTCTTAGCTTTCATTGATGATTTCTCCAGATGCACTTGGGTATACTTCTTAAAAATCAAGAGTGAAGTATTTAACATGTTCTTGGCCTTTAAGGCCTTTGTTGAAAAAGAAATTTGGACATCAAATTCTTAAGCTAAGATTTGATAATGGCGGATAATATGTTAACAACAAATTCATCAACTTTTGCACTGAGCATGGAATTCAAATGCAACATATTGTTCCATATACTCCACAACAAAATGGTGTAGCTCATATGAAGAATCACACCTTAATGGAAATGGTTGATTGTATGCTTCAATCTAAAGGACTTAATCTTAATTTTTGGGTAGAAGCAATTAACTATGCAAATTACATAGTAAATCACACTCCTACTAAGGTTTTAAAGAATATCACTCCTGAAGAAGCATGAAGCTCAATTAAGCTAGATGTAAGTCACTTTTGTGTTTTTGGAACTGAAGCATGGGCCCATATTCCATATGAGAAACATAAAGCTTTAGAACCTAAGAGTGAAAAATGTATTTTTGTTGGATATACTGGAGATGTCAAAGGATATAGACTTATTCCACTTAAGTCCAAAATTGTTATCATTAGAGGAGATGTAAAGTTTGTTGAAAATATATCAGCCTACGAGCCTAGTTCAGCGGATGTGCCACCTCTCTCTATCCCTTCTACTTCTGAGAATATTTCTTCTTCAGATGATGATAGTGAGGATGAAAATCTCCCCCACTTTCTCAAGATCCTCTTTCAGCTCCTCATCTTCTAAAATGGGTCCATGCTACTCGGGATGTAGCAGGTGCTCTTATAGGTGATCCTACAGATCAACAACGTACACATTCTCAATTTGATAGAGCCTCTTATTTATTGACTTAAGCTTCAACGGATTATGATCCTGACACCTTTGCAGAAGCTTCAGGCCATCCAGATTGGGACATAACTATGAATGAAGAATATCGTTCATTATTGGAAAATGATACATGGGATCTAGTTCCTCTTCCAAAGGGATGAAAACTTGTTAGATGCAAATGGGTTTACAGAACCAAGTATGGACCAAATGGAAAAGTTGATAAACATAAAGCTCGTCTTGTTTCTAAGGGATTTTCACAAGTTGAAGGCATTGAATATACTGAAACCTTCTCTCGTGTTGTCAAAATGAACTTCATCTACCTTGTTCTTTCCTTTGCTGCCTCTTTCAAATGTGAAGTCCATCAGATGGATGTTAAATCTGCCTTCTTGCATGGGGACTTGCATGAAGAAATCTATATGGAACAACCTACTGGCTTTATACGAATAGACTCTAGCCTTATATGTTGGCTTAAGAAATCCCTTTATGGTCTCAAGCAAACCCCTTGGGCTTGGTATGTGAAAATGGATAGCTTTCTTTTAGAAACTGGCTTTTTTAGGTGTCATTCTAACAATATTGTCTACACCAAGAAAGTGGGAAATTCTCTTATAATTCTTATTCTTTATGTTGATGATCTTATCCTTACTAGTAGTGATCCCAACCTTATAAATCATGTGAAGTCCAGTCTTAAAAATAAGTTTAAAATGACAGACTTAGGACACTTGCATTATTTTCTTGGTCTTCAAGTCTTGCAATCCAAGGAAGGTATTTCCCTTAACCAGTCCAAGTATGCCTTTTATCTTCTACGCCATTTTCACATGGAAGAATGTAAGCCAACCCCTTCTCCCTTTCAGTCTGGAGCCAAACTTTCAATCACTTATACTTCCCCTAAAGTTGATGCTACTTTATATCGTCAACTTCTAGGAAAACTTTTGTATCTGATCCATACTCGTTTTGACCTTTCCTTTGCTATTGGCCTTATTGCTTGGTTTATGTAAACCCCACATGAAAGTCATTAGAAAGTAGCTAAAAAGAGTACTTCATTATGTTCGAGGTACAGTTTAGTTTTCTGCAAAAGCATCTCCTCTATTGGTTAGTTTCACTGATTCCAATTGGGCTGGTGACCCTGATGATCAGAAGTCTATTGCAGGTTATGTGTTCACTCTTGGTTCATGGCCTACTACATGGGCTTGCAAGAAACAAAGTGCCATTTCTCTTTATTCAGCAAAAGAGGAGTATCGTGGTGTTGTAGAATCTAGTAAGGAAGCCCTGTGGATTCATTAGATCCTGTCAGAGTTTAGCTTTCAACAGCAAAATCTGACTACACTTTGGTGTGATAATCAAAGTTCCATTCAACTATGCAAAGATCTGGTCCAACATCAGTGCAACAAACACTTTGAACTACACATGCACTTCATCAGAAATCTCATTCATGACCATGTTCTTGAAGTGCAATATTTTTCAACAGATGATCAAGTTGCATACATCTTTACAAAGGCTTTCACAAAGGCGAATTTTACTAAACTTCAATTTATGATTGGAGTTTAGGAAGTTGTCACTAAGGGAGGATAGGCTCTAATGCCTCCTTCCTTCTCCTATTGTGTCATATTTGTAAATCCTTCAATCCCATCCCAAGTTGTTATTAAGGGGGGATGTTAGGATATTTCGACACATAGGAAATAGTTAAGTATGACTTGGTCTAGTGTAGAGTTAGGTAAAGTGTGTTTCTTTACCATGTATATTTGTAACTTACAATCCAACGATCATGATATGTTCTAGACATGAAGTGATCCAATGGTTCATTCTCTCCTCGATATTACCAACACTTGATCTGTGGCTTAACACCTGATTGGTCCATGATCTCTATTTAAAGAGCATGGAGGGTCATTTGTAGGGTAACCGTTCATGAGACAAGCTTATGTAAATTTTCATTATTTTATTAATAAATTTCCTAAAGTGGTCGCGTTGGCTCAGGTCATGGATTATTTCCCTCTTTGAGGGTTTTAACCACGTCAAGAATACTGATGTATTGATCTTTGATCTGTTTGTGAGCAGTGCCCTTTGGTGTTCTATGTGATGAACTTACCTTGTAAATTGCTACATTATTGTCACTGCCTTCTTGTCTTGAATTCCTCTTCAGTACTTCATTGCTTTTTGTTCTTGTCTTCAGTGTAATGGTTAGTCCTTCAAGAGAAGGTACCCGTACATGCCAATCGAAAAGAAAAATTCAAAATAAATCCCAAACTTAATTAGTTACCTTTGCCTGAAATGACAAGTCAATTTAATAATAACAATAATGGCTGTAATAATTACGCAATGAATACAATAACAAACTTGGGTTTTCTTGATGTGATGAAGTGCCACATTTTCACAATACTTCAGTATACAATTATTGATCTAAAGAAAAACACATTCCTAAATAGCAGCCCCTAACCAACCTTAACATATTGTAATAAACCTATTAAGCCCTCAACTTGACTTGTTTCAATCCTAACTATTATATAGACCTTGAACTTTGAACATAATACAAGACTCAAAAGACTTGTAACTGTACTTAATACCAAACAAAAAGGGATACCAGACAACCTGTGTCTAATACTACTTACATGAATTCGAGACTAAGATTCTTTGATTGAAGAGGTTCATATGTTGAAAATAATTACAACTCAGTTTCCACTTATGCCATTCCTAATCAGTTCACATAACATATCGTCTGGCGCATCTTTTTGCAACAGGCCCTTTGTTACAATTATGACTTCATATGATGTTCCTAAAATTTGGTGAATGTTAGACTTCTGCATTGTATTACTTAATCTAGAATTTGAAAGGTAGATGTAACCTTTATCAGTCCTTCGATCTTCTGAAGACCAAATCCTATACTTAAGGAACTGCAATAGACTAAAGTTGTGAATAATCCAAAACAGACCCTATCCTCACAATTATACTACGTTTGTAGCCCAAGGATACACAAGAATTCCATAGCAACTTCTTTTTTTTGAATCTTCATTCAAGTCAACTTAGGAAGGAGATAAGTACTCCTTATACAGATTATGGAAGGGCTTTCTTAATGGTGATTGTTTGAAGTTTCTTAAGGCCTTGAATCAATTAAAAATTTAAATAATAAATACCTTACATATTAAGGAAAGAGAGCAGTTGGCCATGAGGGAACTAATAAGGTTCTTAATTAGATGTTGGATATGGACCCTTATTTGTAGGAGACATAAATTCATTATGTGACAGTAAACCATGATCATTTGACCGTTGGGTGTTATGAAGGGCTTCTTAATGTACGTTTGAGGAGTAATTCATAATATTTTAGAATGTTAAATATTTTAAAATACGTATCTTTTCCTTGTAAGGAAAGTGAATAATTTTAATATTCTTCCTAATACTTTTATTAATACTTATTGTCTTAAATTATTTTTTATTAGTGACATACCCTTAATAGCTCTTAATAAATTTGATGTTAATTGCAAGCAAACCAATGATTGACTTAGTGCACATGATCCTACCTAAGTGTGAAGTCAATGATTGATTTACTATCTTTGGATTTTCAAGTTATTTAACATATACGTGGTGAGATTATGGTGAGAATCCCTATAATATATTGAAAACCATTGGTGAATAAGGTTTCATGCCTCTACCCCCAAGGTTTTAGCCCACAAAACTGGTCTTCAACTTCAACCTCAGTTTTCTCTCAAACTAGGAGGAACCACGAGGCATATCCTATATCGGTAGAAACATCTCGTCGAGGAGAATATATGTAGAAGGATATTGACACAATATTCCATGAATTTCCATGTCAAATTTTCCATGGAAGACCAGGGTAGCTCTTGGTGCTTCTTGGGTTGAAATCAATGACAACCACCTGTCAACAATCTCCCCCTTTAGCATTCATGGCAACACACATACTCCCCATGTGATCGTAACTCCCCCTAACATCATTCTTCTAACATTCTTAATGCTTTCTCTCCCCATTTGACATCAATGGAAAAGGGTAACTCGCCCTAACAAGTTGCCTCTCCTGCGGACTTGTAAGCTACCTTAACTCCCCCTTTCGACTTGACTAGATAAAAGAATAGTCGAATGGGAATGTGGGAGAATCATAATATTTTGGAAAATATACTTAAATTCCTCATATGGTAAAGGTTTGGTAAATATGTCAGCAATTTGTTCTTTTATCCCAATATATTCAACCTTGAGGTTTTTCTTGGCAACCTATTATCTAACAAAATGGTACTTGATCAGAAAGTGTTTCATTTTTGAATGCATCATTGGATTCTTGGAGATATTGATGGCGCTGGTGTTATCACAGAAGATTGGAATGGGATCATCAAACTTCACTTGAAGATCGTGCAAAGTTTGTTTCATCCAGAGGACTTGGGTGCAACAAGTTGTTGTTGCTATATATTTTTCTTCTACTATCGATAATGAGATTGAAGATTGTTTCTTGCTTAACCACGAAACAAGACAACCACCTAGGTAGAATGCTTCTCCATTAGTGCTCTTATGATCATCAGCACTTCATGCCCAATCTGCATTGGTATAAGCTTTGATGGTTAGCTCATTTACTTTATCATACCATAGTCCATATTTTGTTGTCCCCTTATGATATCAAAAAATGATTTTTACTGCAATGACATGGGATTCATTTGGTGATGCTTGGAACCTTACAACTTTCCCAACTACCTGCATCACATCTGGCCTAGAAGTTGTTACATATAGAAGAATACCAATCATAGATTTGTACATTCTCTGATCTACATCTTTGGATGAGTCATCTATGCTCAACTTGCAACCTGTCACCATTGGGGTGAGAACTAGCTTGCAATCTTCCACTTGGAATCTCTTCAATATTTCCTTGATATATTTGGTTTGACAAATAAATATTCCCTTGTCTTGCTAAGATATTTTAAGTCCCAAAAGTTATGTCAACTCACCAAGTAGTGACATCTCAAACTCACTCTACATATTTGTAGCAAACGTTTTACTTAAGCTATGATCATTACTCCCAAAGATTATATCATCCACATATACTTTAATAATTGTTAGACTATCATGTTCAATCCTTACATAAAGGTTTCTATCCACACTTCCCTTCTTGGATCCTTGTTGTTGCAAATACCTATCAAGACATGCATACCATGCTCAGGGTGCCTGTATGAGACCATACAATGCCTTTTTTAACCTGCAAACATAATATTTCTTGTTAGTGAGCAAAAATTCCTCAGGTTGTTCTATATATACTTCTTCTTCTAATTCTCCATTTAGAAATGTTGATTTCACATCCGTTTGATAAAATTTGATCTTTATTGAACATGCATAAGGCAAGAACATCCTAATAGCTTCCATTCTAGCAGAAAATGTTTCTTCAAAAGCAATTCCTTCAACCTGTGCATATCCTTTGCAAATTAACCTTGCCTTGTTCCCGGTAACCTATCCATCCTCATTTAATTTGTTCTTGAAAACCCATTTTGTCCCAATGAAATTTTTATATTTTGGTTGTGGGACTGGTTCCCAAGTGTCATTCTTATCAATTTGGTCCAATTCTTCATTTATAGCAGCTACCCAATATTCATCTTGACTGGGTTCTTCAAATTTTTTTGGCTCAAATGTACCTAAGAGAGCAAGATGGTATTGTTGTGGTACACGAAGTTAGTGATTTCTTCTAGTTCCAATTCCTTCATTGAGATTCCCAATGATTTGATTTGATGGATGATTCTTTTGATACCATTCTTTGGGGGTGTTTCTTGTTCAATCTGTTGTTCGTCTCTTATCTCTTCCTAGTTGGTAGTTGTTTTCTTATTCAATTTTTTTTTTCTCTGGGACTTGTTCTTAGACCTTTTCTAGTTTTGACTCATGTTTCTTTGGTTTTCTTGAAGAGGAGATTTCCTCATTAACCTTTGAGCCAAAATCTTCATTAAATGTTACATTGATGCATTCAACTATTCGTTTAAGTCTTCAATTGTAACATTTATAAGCTTTTCTTTTGTGTGAATAACCAACAAAAATACCTTCGTCTACTCGAGAATCAAACTTTCATGTTTCCCGATCTTCGCTTTTAATGTAGCATTTGCTTCCAAATACCCTAAAATATTTGACACATGATGGTCTTCCTTTCTAAAGTTTGTATGGAATCATATCACAATTAAAAAGAGCTTTAATATATTAGGACTGTTATTAAAATATTAAAATTCGAGTTAATTCAAATCATTAGGTTGGTTGGCTCTCATAATTGACACCTTAACCTAACCTTATTTATCTCTACTGTCTCTATCATTTGTAAAACAAGTCCTGATGATGAGTCTTGTTCTAGACTCAAAACGTCAACAAAGCAAAGATGAAAACTGTGGAATATCCGAGTTCAGATTCTAAAAAACCTAACCACAGGAATCTACAATCCATTATCTTGACCCTGTACGGAGGGGAAACATGGAAGGAGATACGTAATCTTGAAAAGGCAAGGGTTAAAATACAAAGGAAAGAGTCAGATCTTCACTTTCTCAAGAAATGCAAAGATTCTAATCTAACCCCGTCCTTTGCCTGCACTAATCACAAATTACACAACCAGCACAACCATAAAGCATTTGAAAGACTCAGTAAATACTTAATCCGCCTTGAAATATGCAGGTGCAGAAATTTGCTATGGCTCTCAAAGCAAACAAAGAAAGACATACAACTCAAACAAATCATAAAAACAAACTATAGAAACTAGAGTGGTTGCAGATGCACAAAAATTAAGAAACTAACCCACGCAGTAAAGAATACACACAATCTAATAATACTCCGAACAACATATGGATTGAATCAGAAGAACATTGCATAAACACATTAGAGAATGCGGAATCAGAAAGCAGCTCCAGGCAGGCACGCAGAACACCATCCTGGACACCCAGCTCGAACAAATCAGAATTCTGTGAAGAAAATATAGAACCGAACAACAATGAAACATTGGACAATGTTGCTGGGATTGAAAATAAAGGTGAACCTACATTGGACAGCGCAGAAAGGACACCCAGGTCAAGCGTATTATATGAATATTAATAAAATAATAATAATAATAATAATTAATTAATTATATGAATATTAAACTTTTAGGCATTCAGTTAACACACATATAAAACTTAAGAACACAACATTAATAATACATTAACCTCCTAAGTAACTAGAATCTTATAGAAATTAAACAAAATTACTCTATGTTACAATTAATTAAAACATAATCATTAGGATATATTATTAAATAAAATATAACAAAAAAAATAATTTTTTACACAAATAATTCACTTGAACCTTAATAATCATATCCATGTATAATAAATAAAATTAAAAAGAGGTTTAACAAAATAAAAAGAGCTTTAATATATTAGGACAATTATATAAAGAGATTTAATATATTAGGACTCTTATAACAATATTAAGCTTTATCAAAATTAAAAAGAGCTTTAATATATTAGGATTGTTATTAAAATATTAAAATTTGAGTTAATTCAAATCATTAGGCTGGTCGGCTCTCAGACTTGACACCTTAACCTAACCTTATTTATCTCTACTGTCTCTATCCTTTGTAAGACAAGTCCTAATGATGAGTCTTGGTCTAGACTCGAAACGTCGACAAAGCAAAGATGAAAACTGTGGAATATCTGAGTTCAGATTCTAAAAAACCTAACCACAGGAATCTACAATCCATTATCACAATTGTTTCTAAGAAAACTTCTGTTCAGAATAAATATATTTGTATCAACTTGTTGAACCCAAAATTTTTCATCTAATTTTGAATTATTTATTATTTTTTTGGCCATTTCTTGTACAGTTCTATTCTTCCTTTCAACAACTCCATTCTTTTGCGGTGTTCTAGTTGTTGAGAACTGCCTTTTTATTCCATTTTCTTTGCAAAAATGCTGAAAATATTTGGAGGTAAATTCGCCACTGTTATCAGATCTCAAACAGTTAATCTTTAAATCAATTTTATTTTCAACCATTTCCTTGTATATCTTGAAACATTCAAATGCCTCAGAATTTTCTTCAAGAAACTAACAACTGTCATCCTGGTATAATCATCCATCATTAGCATAAAATATAATTCACCATTCAATCCTATATTCCTCATTGACCCACAAAGATCAATGTGTATTAATTCCAATGGTTGTGGTGTGAAGTGTTCTTTTGTGTTGAATTTGACTTTTCTCGGCTTTCCATGCTGACAATGTTCACATACAGTGCTGGTTGGTTTTGAAATCAATGGAATTTCTCTCACAACTTCCTTTTTGCTAATTATAAAAATGTTTTCAAAGTTTATATGTCCCATTCATTTATGCCATAGCCAACTCCCATCTTCTTTTTCCAAGAAACATCCTTTAATGAACTCATTTAAGGTGTATATGTCATTTGGAGCTCTACTTGCAAGAGCCACAAGTTGATCAAATTTTTCTTCTATTATTTCACATTTCTTTGAGTCAAATAACATTGTGTGTCCTTGATCACACATTTGACCTACACTTAGAAAACTGTGATTCATATTTTCAACAAGAAGCAAATTTGCTATAACATCCTTGCTTCCAAGCTTGACAATACTCGTGCCTATGAAATTTGAAGATCCATCATTTCCAAAGGATATTGTTCTATCTTTTCCTTCCTTTAAAGATATACATTTATTCCTATCTCCAATCATATGTGTAGAACAACCACTATCGACATACCAAACATTATTTTTACTTTGAGACTTTAATGCAAGACAACACCTTTTAATTTTCTTCTTCCAGACTTTTTCATTCTTAGCATTCTACTTTATTTCTTAACTAGTCAAGTTTGTTATAATTTTTCCTAAGGTTTGCTTGCGGATTTTTGGAATAGATGTTCCTAAAATATATTCCAAATTTTCTTTCATAAGTACAACAATATATAAATTTATGCCCAAACTTTCTACAGGAATAACAAAAACCATAAAATATGTGTTGATACCTAGGATGAAACCCACTTCGTGGAATCATTTTCCAATAGCCTTCTTGTCTAGCTTGAACCTTTGTTTTGGTTGCGAAACATCCTTGCTTAGTAGATCCTTCAACATGTGCATTTTCCCTTTCTGAGTTTGAACCCTTTTCAACGATTTATTTGTAGCCTAGACCAGTCTTGTCATTGTATGACCTTTCATTGTTGATGAGCTCATCCGAAGCTTTAGAACTATTAGCAAACTTTTGCAGAACATTTCCCTCTTTTACTTCCTTTCAAAGATATACTATTTGGGCTGCTAGTTCTTCCCTTGCCTTGTTGCTTTCTTTTAACTTATCCATGAGTGATTCTTCAATTATTTTGGCTTCTTCTAACTCTAATATGAGGTTGATGATTTCTTCTTCATTCCTTCTGTTGAAATTATTTACCTCCTTCAATTCGGTTTCCAGAGAATTAAAATTTTTCCTTTCAGCTTTGAGTTCTTTTATAATTAGAACAACTTCGTTTTGAAATTTGATTTCAATCATTTCTTCTTCTTTTTCAGATGCTTCAATCTTTTTATGCTTAGTAAAAATAATAATATTTATTTTTTTTCTTCATCACTGTCAATTTTTTCTTCATATGAGGAACTATCTTCCTTGGAGAGAATGTTTTTTCTTAAATCCTTTCTTCTTACCTTGGTTGTTGAAATTTCTTTGAACTTTCTTTCCTTTTGTAAATGTTTTATTCTTATGAGGGCACTTATCAACAAAATGAATTATCTCACCATATTCAAAACATACTAATGGAAGTTTTCCTTTATACTCACCTATTCCTCTTTTCATTTCCTTGTAATATAGGTAAATTCTTCATCTGCAAGTCCTAATTCTTCTACCTCTTCCTCTTTGCAACAACTAGATCTAGGTTTGGATACCTATTTTCCCTTCCTGGTTTTCTTGGATACTGTGAATGTAGTTTCTATATTAGACGAGCGATCTTCTTCTTCAATCCTCATTTCATAAGATATAAGTATCCCATGTAGTTCATCCATACTCAAGGTTCTTAAATATGATCTATCTTCTAATATCGAAACCTTAGTATTAAATCTTGGTGGAAGAGTTTTGAGGAATTTCTGAAAAATGACCTTCTTATCAACTGGTTCTCCTAATCCTTCCAAAAAATTTGTTATTTAATCTACATGTTGAAAGTAAGCTGCGATGTTCATATCTTATCTCATCCTTAGTTTTTCAAATTGAGCTCTTTAAATTTGAAGTTTTTCTTCCTTGACCTTCAATTCTCCAACATATATATTTTGAAGCTTATCCCACACCTCCTTAGCTATTTCACAACCTAATACCTTAACATAGATAGATTGAGTGAATCCACTTATAATAGTATCCTTTTCTTTAGCATCATTTACGATATTTTTCTTACCTTGTTCATCTTTTGTTGTTGTGTAGCCCTGCTCAACAATTTCCCAAACTTTGTATCCTTGCGCAAGTAAATGAACTTGCATCCTTCTGCTCCAAAGTGCATAGTTATCTTCATTAAATATATGAACTCTATTCTTGGTGTATTCCATGATCTCCTTCTAGTTGTTAAACTTCCACTGAAGAAACCAGGCTCTGATACCAATTGTTGGAAATACTAAGGCAGGTGGGGGGTGAATCAATATTTCTTAGCAATTAGCACTTTATTAATCTTTTCAGAGCATTAGTTAATCTTCAATTGTTATTATTATTATTGTTGTTAAGTAAGAGTAGTAAGAAACAATGCAAAAAGAGAGATAGTAGGCATAATATTTTTAGGTGGAAAACCCCCTTCGGGCCAAAAACCACCAAATTATTTTCTAATAAGTTCTTTAATCTTCAACCACAACTGAAAAGAAAGAAATGACATCCTAGAACTCTATAAATTCATTCTTCTCCAGCTGCCATTGGAAGGATGTCCCAACGCGCTGGTTTTATCAGTAATCAATTGAATGGAAGCCCCAACACCCTAGTGAGACACAACTTGCCCTAGCACCACCCCACCACCCTGAAGTGTTTACAAGCCCCAACCTGAAGGTGACTTCATTCTCTAGCCTAACATAACCCTACCACCCTATAGAGACAAAAATAAAATAAATGTGTAGACTCTCGTACCAGGGTCAATGATCCACATTACAATGATGATTTTCAATGAATATTATTTGAATGACAAACAACTCTAGGACATAAACCCTTGTCCAAACAAAAAAAGAACCCTTGTCTAATAGTAACACAAGCCCTTATCCCAAAACAAATTTTCCTTCTTCAACTCCACACAATGACACAAATTCCTTACAAATGTGGGCTCCCTTACAAGGGATACTGACCCATTACAATGACGTATAATTCTTGACAAATAACATTGACTCTTCGACAAACTACTTACAAGACTTACAATGTTTATACAATGAATTATTTAATGATTTGTCTCTTCTACCTTGTTACTGATTTTAAAATTGGTGTTGAAATTGATGTATCTAATGTACTGCAACACTGAGAGATGCCAATCTTTTGCACTGTCCCACAACAATCTGTCCTTCAATAATGCTTCTGCCTTAATAATATATCTACCTTGTTCTTGATTCTTAGGATGTACTTAGCTAAATAAAGTCTTACTACTTTTATATTTTTGATCCTATTGTCGCTGCCTTCTTGTCTTGAATTCCTCTTTAGTACTTCACCGCTTGTTGTTATTGTCTTAAATGTAATGATAAATCCTAAAAGAGAAGGTTCCCATACATCCCAACTCAAAAGAAAAATTCAAAAATAAATCCCAACCTTAGTTACTTACCTTTGCCTGCAATCACAATTCAGTTTAATAATAATAATAATGACTGTAATAATTCTACAATGAATACAATAACAAACCTGGGTTACCTTGATGCGATGAAGTTCCACCTTTTCACAATACTTCAGTATAAAATCATTGATCTAAAGATAAACAAAGTCCTAAATAGAAACCCCTAACCAACCTTAACATATCGTAATAAACCTATTAAGCCCTCAACTTGACTTGTTTCAATCCTAGCTATTATATAGACCTTGAACTTTGAACATAATACAAGACTCAAAAGACTTGTAACTATACTTAGTACCAAACAAAAAGGGATACCAGGCAACCTGTGTTTAATACTACTTACAGGAATTCAATACCTAGATTCTTTGATTGAAGAGGTTCATATGTTGAAAATAGTTACAGCTCAATACTTCCACTTATGCCAATCCTGATCGGTTCACATAAAAAATTGTTTGATGTATATTTTTGCAATAGGACCTTGGTTACAAGTATGACTTTATATTATGTTCCTCAAATGCGGTGAAGGTTAGACTTCTCCATTGTATTGCTTAATATAGAATCTGAAAGGCAAATGTAACATATATCATTCCTTGACTCGTTTGAAGAACATATCCTGTACTTAAGGAACTGCAATAGACCGAAGTTGTGAACACTCCAAAGCAGACCCTATACTCACAATTGTACTGCGTTAGCAGCCCAAGGATACTTGAGAATTTCAGAGAAACTCCTTCTTTTAGAATCTTCATTCAAGTCAACTTAGGAAGGAGATAAGTACTCCTTATATCGATTATGGAAGGTCTTTCTTAATGGTGACCATCTGAAGTTTCTTGAGGTCTTGAATCAATTAAAAATTTTAATAATAAATACCTTACATGCAAAGGAAAGAGAGCCACTGGTCATGAGGGAATTAATAATGTTATTACTTAGACGTTGGATAGGTCTCCTTTTTTTTAGGAGACATAACTTCCTTATGTTACAATAAACCATGATCATTTGATGGTTGGGTGTTAAGAAGGGCTTCGTAATGTAAGTTGGAGGAGTAATTCATAATATTTTAGAATGTTAAATATTTTAAAGTATGTATATTTTTATTGTAAGTTAAGTGAATCATTTTAATATTCTTCCTATATTCGTATCAATACTTATTGTCTTAAATTATTTGTTATTAGTGATATACCCTTAATAACTCTTAATAAATTTGATGTTAATTGCAACCAAATCAATGACTAGCTTAATGCATATGATCCTACCCGAGTGTGAAGTCAATGATTGGTTTACTATCTTTGGATTTTCAATTTATTTAACTTATACGTGGTGATATTACAGTGATAATCCATGTCATATATTGACAATCATTTTTGAATAAAGTTTCATGTCTCTACCCCTGGGGTTTTATCCCACAAAAACGGGTCTTCAATTTCAACCTCAATTTTCTCTCAAACCAAGAGGAACCACGAGATGTACCATATATCAACGGAAACATCTCATCGAGGAGAATCTATCTAGAGGGATCTTGACAGAAGATTCCAAGAATTTCCATGTAAAATTTTCCATGGAAGATTAGGGTACCTCCTGGTGCTGCTTGGGTTGACATCAATGACAACCACCTATCAACAAATCTAATTTCGATTAAATTCATCTAGTTTTTTCTCAACATGTAATCATGAAATATATTACAAAATATGGTTAAAAAGTAAAAAAGAGGATTTCTTTATTTTAAACTTTGTCAATATTTGATGAAAATAATTGAAAACATAAAAGGCATTGGATATCCATCTTTGCACGTGCATAAAAAAGGTTCCTTGTAGAAACATGTAGTTTTAAAAATCTTATTACCCCTGTTGGCATTATGATATAGGTGTTGTCCTTGATGGCAACTCTCATATATGATGAATGATAGCAGTTCATAATGCAACATGTTAACAACAAAGGATTACAGATCAAACTCTAGAGATTGAAGAAAGAGAATGGTTTAATAAGTATACGTTGGTTCACTTTGTCCAAGCAATGTACACACATGAGTTAACAGAACAAAAGGAGTGTATACGTATGCACACACTTTCACAGAAGGAAAATCGTGTATGGGATGGAAAATCAAGGTTTTGGTCTGAGGTATTAACAAAATATATAAGTATATAAGAAGGAGAAGATCAAAATGCTAAGTCTGCAAGTAATGAATATCTTATGAAGAGAAAATATGCATGTTATGGGTTTCTTGTGCCTTGCTTGATTTGAACTAAGGATGTACCTAAGCAGTTGATGATGGATGAGATCTGATGATGGATAAGGATCATAACACCTGAAATGTATTATCATTATGTGGTCTAACTATGGATAATCTAGATTTGGATGTTAACACATGTTTTATTTTGTAAATATTATGATCTAGGTACGACTGAAGTGTGGAATAGTTATGAACTTTTTAGTTAGTATTTGCTGATGTATACGCTGGTTCGCCTTGGTCAAGGTGCATATACACGTTGGTTTGGTACTTAAAAGTAGCATATACATTATGAGATATGATGTTTGAAGTTGCAGTTGAATCTGGTTGTTGATGCAAAGTTTTGGGTTCTGCTCTGTGTCTTGGTGACTCTGTTCTGGTGATAGTGTTCTAAATTTTCAGATTGATTGATTATGATTTATGTTAGCGTTGATGGGTTTTTAGTGATTGGTTGTATTACGGTGGTGATTGATTTTGAGATTCAATGTTTATGATGGGTCTAGTGTGAAAATTGGATGAAATGTGGGCTACATATTGTGTTGTTGTGTACCAGGAGTATCCGATATGAAAATTTATGAAACATGGTCCCTGGAGGAAGAGAGAAGGTCGTAGCCTTTTGTAGGTCGGCGCCTACGTACCGGTAAACATATCAGCCAGTACACAAGCTAGAGGATTGGAGCTCCCTTCTAGTAGCAGTTGGAGAATGAGTGAAGGTTGGAGCCTTCTATAGGCCAACGCCTATGTACTAGTAAACATATAGGCTAGTACAAAAGCTAGGGGGTTGTAGCTCCCTTCCAATAGAAGCTAGAGAATGAGAGAAGGTTGTAGCCTTCTACAGGTGGATTCCTACGTATTGGTATGAGTCTTCACCAATACAATATTGTAAACGTGTTTTCTTATATTAAAAGAAGGCAGAGACGACAACAACAGGTGGTTTTCTACCGCATTGGGTTTCCACCTTAAATCTTGGTGTTCATGTATGTTTCTTATGTGTGATGTTTTATTTTGTTATTACTACACATGGTTACTATTTAAATGGTTAATAAAGTACTGATTAAAGATCAACATATGATGAATTAACTGAATTCACTAGATATACGTTGGTTGCCTTAAAGAGAGTTGCATCCACACGTGAGTTCCCTTCATTGAAGTAGCTTATATAAATATAAGTATGAAATGAAAAATTTATTGATTCAACTCCCCCCCCCCCCCCCCAACCCGCCCTCTTAGTATTATTCCCAACAATTGGTATCAGAGTAGGTCATTTGGCAGAAGCTTGATCGCTTGAAGGAGATCCGTAGAAACAATGGGAAAGATGCTAAAGAAGAAAGCACCTCAGAAGAAAGACATATCAAAGGAATAGTGAGAGCAGGAGAGACAATTGACCATTAGGAGGAAGCAAGTATTTAGATTCAGAATCACCTCAGATTGAATATGAACAAGCAAAAGAAGTATCAGGTACAAATTTTTGGTCTTCTGGTGATACTTTTCTCCGTTCATGCAATGTTGAAGATATTGAAAGTGATAGTGAAATAAATATAGAGGTAGAAGTTAAAAGACTCATAGATAAAATTAGAGATCAATAAGATCTATTTAAAAAAGGGAGTGTGCCTTTAAAGAAGAATTTACCAGATTAAAAGCTCAGTTGGAGGAAGGAAACAGAGTAACGAAGCAGTACAAGGAAAAGGAAGATCAATGTCAAAAGCTACAAGATGAAGTGACATCATTAAGAAATGAATTAAATGAAAAGAGTACAACATTCAAGAGACTTAAATATAGATCCAATTACTATGAAAGGCTTGAAGATGAGATTGTCTCTCTAAAAGAAGATCTTAAAAATTCAAATAAGTAAAATAAAGAACTACCACAATCAGATGAAGAACAAGAAAATGAGATTCTCAAATTAAGGCAACAAATGGAAGAAGGAAGAAAGACTGAAGAAATCATGAAGAAGCAATATCTTGAAAATGAAGAGGAATATCAGGTTGAGGTAAATGTCCTAAAAGGTAAATTAGAAGAAAAGGATAAACTTTTATGATTTCAAGATAGTACTAAGATTTTGGATGATATGATATTCTCAATAGTCAAAGGTCTTTTGCCATCAAATCTAGTCTTGGTTTTCATAAAACTATTAAAGGTGAATCTAGCTCTCAAACTGATGCAATGAAATCTAATGCAAAATCTGAAATGCTCAACAACGAGATAATAGGTCAACCCCATCAACAACCAAGGAAAGAAAGTATTCAAAGAAAATCATTTACTCCTAACTATGGAAGTGTTAATAAAATGCATAATTTCAAATGTTTTAGATGTCATAATTTTGGACATGTTGCAGGAAGATGCAAAAGTATAATGGTTCAATAAGATAACCATCACACAGAAAGATCATCAACTTCCAAGTACTTTAAGGGATATTGTTTTTCTTGCAATATGTTTGGTCACAAAGCCATTGATTGCTATAGAGGGAATATGAAACATATAAGATGTTATGCTTGTAAGAAGTTTGGGAATATAGCAAAAGAATGCAGGAGCAAATTTTGGCCAATGTATCAAAAGGAGAAAACTTCATCACACTCCAAGGTATGGAAGAAGAAGGAAGTCAGATAGAAAGATATGGCATAGCTCAGTATACAGACATAACAGAATCAGGGGGAGCTAAAAATGTGAGAATTTATAACTCCAATTCTCATACACAGTTATGATGAAGACAAGTCACGTATATACACGAGTTAGAAGCTGCACAATTGCGTATATGTAGTTTTGTTGAAGAAGCAATGAGACAGACTCAGGAAAATGGGTCTAATATGGTTCAGTCAATTATCAATTATATTTTGTATTCTGATTGATGATGATTACAGTCTGTTGATGATATGTATAAGTGCTTTTGGCCCTCATAAGTTGATTAATAACTTGATGAATAATTGGTTGATGATTATGCCTTGATGATTCTTACTAACAAATGCAATGATCAGATCTGACGATGAACAGTTGGCACAGGTTCAGGGGGAGGATATTCTTCTAATAATGCATTGTTGGCATTATACATGATGATACTTATACTGCTTCATTCACATAGTTGCTTTGATTCAGATGACTCTTTTGATGATGGACATATATAGGTTGTTGATCTTGATGCTTCTGACAGATGCTTATGGTACAAATCATATATGGTGTGTGATAATTGCTGATGACCATCATGGTCTATGCCAAAGACAAAATTGAGTGGTGCTTATGAGGTATATCAACACATGTTTAGCTACATTCAAATAGAGTTTGGTTGGCTTAATCATTTCTTGACTAAGTTGGTTAACTGCAAAACACATGCCAGGTTGCGTGTTCACTAAGTTCATAAGTGAACTCACAAGCTTCCTGTAGATAGTAGCCTCCACTACTTCACTTGAAGTAACATCTTCCTTCTTCCAATTACCTGCTAGAGGAGTCTCCATGGGTTTGCTGCTCGCCATTTGGAACTTCTACAATATCTCATTGGAATGCTTTCCCTGAGAGACAAACAATTCCCCATCTCCTTGCTATACTTCCATATAGAGGAAATAATGCATGATCCCTAGGTCCTTCATCTTGAATTCTCTTGCAAGATCCTCTTTGCAAGATTTGACTAGCTTCTCATCACATGTTAGAATTAAATCATCGACATATAATAATATAATCAATAATTTAACTTCAACCACAATATGGTAAAGGTTTGCATTTGCTTCACTTTTAGTGAAGCCTAACCTGGTGAAATAGTTGTCGATTCTAGTGTACTAAGCACGAGGTGCTTGTTTCAATCCATATAACACTCACTTGAGTTTGCACAAATTTGACTCTTTGTTGAAGGTCTCAAATCCTTCTGACTTCTCTATGTACACCTCTTCCTAAATCACTCCATTGAGGAAGGATGCCTTCACAACCATCCGATGTATCTTCCATCCCATCTATGTTGAAAGTGCTAGAATAGATCTGATTGAAGAGTACCTTGATACTTGAGAAAAGGTCTCCTCATAATCAATTCCCTACACTTGAGAGAACCACTTAGTCCCTAATCTAGCCTTATGTTTCTCAATACTCCCATTTGTTTCCTGCTTCACCTCATAGATCCACTTGGAACCTACCACTAACTTGTCCTCTGGCCTTGGGACAACTTTCCAAGCACTTTTCCTAATAATGGAGTCATACTCCTATACCATGGCATCAACCCATACTGATTGCTTCACTTCTTACTCAAATGAGGATGGCTTAGTCTATACAATCTCGCTCATAAGATCCATGCAGCCAGTGTACTGATCTGGTGACCTCCTCTGCCTATGTTGTGATGTGGGTGCTACCGCACTCTCTCAAGCATCATGCATCAATCTATTAGCTTCTCTGGAGTGCTTCCTTCCATATTTGGATGTCTCTGTGTTGGCTTATATGGGTCTGACCCAAGTTCGGAAGAATTATTTAGCCAAGCAAATCCTGCAGCTACCGGCCCTTTCGGCAATATCCCGTGAAGCCCGGACTGAGGTCTCACTCGAGGTAGTAGGGGAGGGTGTTGGAACCAGGTTTCTGAACCCTTGGGATGTCTAGATGTGGTTTGAGAGGTTCACATGTCATCTTGCAGCCTCACGCTGCACTAGATCCGTGCAAATCCAGATAACCTTAGCTTTCCTTTACCGTGCTGATTATAGATATTATTTATTTGATTAAGTATTATCACTTAGATCTACTTAGAGAGGTCCTTAAGCAAACATTTATTACTTTCATTCAGTTCGCGCATTAACATTAAACAAAATTCACAAGTATTCAATAAGCATATGAGCGCAGATCAAAATAGTTTCATTCACCATAAAAGAACAAAGTTGCAATAGAATTAGCACAGAATTCAGAAGAAACTTATCTTTATTTCCACTTATCACCCTTACATCTAGATCTGCCTTGTGCACTCAACTGCAGGGGTCCGCGCACACAGCTGCGGACTCTTCCAGGCCTCTGTGCACACAACTGCAGAGCCTCTATCCTCTACACAAACTCCCGACTTAGACTTACATATGCTCTCAGAATGCTCTTCTTAGACACCCATTACATTTCAGGTCTCTAAATCATACCAAAAACTTAGCTACTCTACCCATAGAGCCTCACTCTATTTCCACCTTTCCATAGACTGCGATCCATAGGCAGGCCGAATTAACTTTCATTTCTTTACATTATTTTTGGGCGGAGTACCCTTTTGACTTATTACACATCGCGCTTCATGCATCTCGCAGAGTCTTTACCCTACTCCTACCCAAAATCGTGGGCTTCGCGCCCCATACCCATTGCGCGGGGCTTTCGCTACCCAACAGTCCCCCAACACAATCATCGTGACTCATCCCGAGTCACTCATCTGGTGCGTCCATCTTTGTGCAGAGATCGGTCAGCAACTTTTATGCATTACTTGTGCTAACAACAAACTCTGCCATCATACGCTGCATCTTTTTCACATGCATTGCCAACACCTTAGTCCCTATCTTGGCTATCTCCATAGTGGCATACTCATCCTGCATGTGGGCTACCTTGTACTCTATGGTGGTTGAAACCACCAATGCCTCATCTAACCACCACTGGAGATGGGCTTTAACCACTGCTTCCTTTTGTCTAGCGACATCAACTTGGATTTTCATATCCTGCATTTCCCTCATCTTAGCCAAGTGCTGCGTGATAGCAATGGTCTGCACGGTTCCTCTGAGCTAACTGTAAGCTTGCTGGAGCTCCTGGGCCTCTGATTCCAATCAACGAAGTGTTGGATCCTCCTAAATGGCGGTGATCGTAACAATCGACTGAGTTAGCAGCTCGGTGCACTCTGCCATTGACTGTGTGAGCATCACACGCCCCATAGTAATAATGTTCCTGCGTTGTTCTAGGATCTCTGGTGGTGTCGATTGTGGAACCTACAGTCTTAAGTTTGTGATCTGCACACGGAGCTCTAGCTGGATTTGCGTGGCCTCCTCCTTTGTCTTTCGGAACCCAGTAGCCAGTGTATAGAGTTGTGTCTCAATGGGCAAGTCCTCCACAATTTCTAACTCTTGGGCACTCGAACAGGCTTCCGCTACTACCTTCTCCATCTGCTGCTTTTGTGTGACTGCTTCGTCGTGTTGGAGCCGTAGTTGTTTGATATTAATTTTCTACTCTTGGAGTACTTTTTTGGCGCGGCCGACCCTGACGTGGAGTTCAATTGTGGCACTATCGTGTAGTTGTTGCAAACTTTTGCCTGGTAGAGCAGCCACGTTCAATCCCAGTCCTGTAAGTTGTTCTAGCACAACTCGATCCTCCATTTAGGTGGTGATCAACATGCCTGCTAGAATCGGGATAGAATGATCGATTTGGGCCTTTAACAATGGTTCCATAGCTTCCATGTTGGAAACCCTTGGAGTAGTGTTGGTGCTGACCCACGTGATTCTTGATCCCAGTTTGTGCAGTTGTGTGCGAAGTTCCCCCAACACAATCTACTGCTCCAACATGGCCTCATCGACTGCCTCCTGAGTGGCATCTCCAACGGTGTTCTCGATGTCAGTTAAGTCTCCTTCAGTTAGCATGGTCACTTCGCTATCTGTTTTAGATGCCTTTGCCTTCTTCCGTGGCTTCAGCCACTCTGATGGCACTGACCGCTTCAGAAGTGAATCCATGCTTGTTGTTGGTGGTTCATTCACAACTGGCTTAGGGGTTGCCTTCTTATTGTCCTTGTCTACTGTTGATGTCGCCCCTCCTGGTGGTGTCTTTCCTACTGTCGTCCGAGCTTCCTCCCGCGTTGACTTAACTTCCGCGACAAACTGTTCATTGCGCTTTTGCTGCATGGCCCACTTAGCTTCCTCCTTTTGTTGCCTGATAGCGACCTCGTTGCGCTCTTCCACCACCGATCCATACCATGCCGATGGCTAAGTATCCACAATCCCATCGATAACATTGTCAACAGTAATAAATTGGAGTGAGGGCCATGCCTGGGCTGGGTCCTTACGCGCCCGGATGTAGAGACGATGTATTTCTTCCTTAAATTCAGTAATATGCTTTATGCTTTCATAGATCCCATTGGACAGGTGGGGTAAGGTAGTAATCCACTAATGCACATTTGCATCCATTAGTACCAAAAGTATTTTGATATTTTGAATTCGTCCCATGTCCCTTGTTTCCCAAAGGGAAGCATATCGAGTGACTTCCGGCCATTCTGAGTCCAAGGCAGGAAACTGGCTTTCTTCAGGTAGGTTGGTGGAAACCAGCATGATGGATAGGAGCAACCATGCATAATGGAATGTTTTTCCCTCCTCTTGCACTTCGTGGTAGTTGGTGAAAAGCTCTTCACAGAGAAATTGGGACCAATTGAATCATACGTCGATGACGCATTCTTCAACGAGTGCACTCACAACTGCTGGAACCTCAGTGCCACGACACTTCCTCATTATTTTCCCTACCAGCAATTGAGTGGCGACGCAAACTGCTTTATCTGAGATACTATCAATGACATACCCCCACTGCCCTTTTGTAAGCTTATACTTCTTTTTTAATCGTTTTGTCATCGCAACATCGTTACTTCTATCAGTAATTTTTCGAGGATATCTCCCATCACAGGGAAGGTACGAAACTCGATGAACAAGTTCAGTTGTGATACTGACAGGTTTACAGACCCATAATATTTCCTCATGAATTAGACAAAGCAACTGCTTTATAACCAACATGGTTATCGGGGGCCGGAGGAAGTGGGGAATTGACAAGAGATAGAGTAGCCCAGCTTGGTCCACTCTCCGCAACCACTCCTTGGGCTAGAGCATTGTCACCATCCCTTCTACAGTCTTCTCCATTAGTGCGTCCATCGCTAGGTGGGGAAATTCTACTATATCTGCAAGTTCCCAATCTTCGAATTTCATTGCCTCCACACAGCCAACCACGGAGTTTTCTACTGGGACTTCTTTTGCTAGAGTTGGGGTAGCGATGACAGCGTCAACTTCATCTAGATTTACAGGTACTTTTTCCTTCCCCTTGCTTGGAGGAATATACTTGGGTTGTCATACAGGCTGTATAGGATCCTCCTCAGGGTTGATTTATTCGAAATATGTGGGAGAGTCTTCGGCTTCTGTATTGTTGTCAATGGTAACAGATTTACCTATTTCCTCCATTGTGAAATTGCCAAAGTGCAGGTGTCGCAGTGACCTTCTTACTGATTCTAGGATCTGAGGGTCCTTCCTGGTCCTCAGAATCTGAGGTGATTGCAGGAGCTTGACTGTTTGCAGCAGTGCTTGCTGCGAGTTATTGGTGGTAGGATTGTGTGCTTTGCATATTGCTTCCTGGTAGTGCTTTGGCAATGCCTTAAACCATAGACTTTCTTTGAATTGCTCGTCACTCATCATGCACTTGCTCCTAACGCACGGTGGCTTTCTGGTAGAATGGTAAGATGTGGTGGTGTGATCCTTACTATGATTATATAAGATTCAAAATTTACGATTGGCTTCTTGCCCTTGCAGCAACTCATCAATGCGATTTTGGCCGTTATTATTTTGCCTTAATTTCCCGCCGCTCACTCCATGGTGCTTTAAATGGGTCATCATGTCATGAATAGTACCTACAATGGTCACTTTCCACCTTTCCTTCGTAGCCTCGAAACCCCAGGATTGTAATTGCGGTTTTTGTGTGTATGCTAAGGTCATATCGTGCAACTTCGCAACAGCCTGGTTTATAGTCTCGTGCCCTCTTTCAACTGTGGGGAGCGCTGGGACTGGACCTCCTACAGATAGTCAGGTGGGTGAACCCCTCATGTGGATCTTCCGTTTCCCGACTAGCTCGAGCTGCGAGCACCTTTTGCGTTCCCTTGATTCTGCTAATGGGTTTCGGTGTGTGTGGTCTTGTCCTTTTAGGTGCCAGTGCAACCATGCTAGCGGGGTCACTGCTTGTGGCAAGGTAGGAGAGCTAGCCCTGCCTGGTTCCTTTGTTTTCTCCTTTGCGTGACCCATGTAGGTGGACTCTAGCTGCAATTTGGTAATAGCTTCATCTAGCTTCGCACTTTTTTCACAGAGTCTGGCCCTTGTTTCTTCTAACTTACCTAGCTGCACCTTACCACACCAAATCGTTGTCCAAAGCTGCTAAATTCTGTCGCGGATAGTGTTACTGCTAGGGTGAGCTGTATCTAAGATACTTCCCTATCTGGCCATGTGAACCTTCACTCCGTGCAGATCTGGTTGGGTTGATGGTCACCTAGTATGCATTTGGACCCTTTGTCGTTGATGACCGACTATTCTTCCAATGCGTACCTGGATTTGCTTCCTAGATCTTGGCTTCCGCACCCCCCGTGGTACATGAAACTCATTTTCTGATCCATCATGTTGTTCCTATGTTGTGTCCACTGTGCTGTGCTGGATGAGCTACCCTTTGTTGGTGGCAGCACTCTCTACTGGCTATTGTCTCTCCTCAGTGGTTATGTGTCGCGGTGACCAAATCATATTTTAGTTAAGCGTCTTAATTTTTTGCAAGTAGTTCTGCCATCATTCAGTCTCCTCCTTAGAATCCATTATGCAAGTGCTATCACATTCCCACGAGGTTCTTCCACCATCCATGGGACACAACTGATCCTGGTTCTGCGGTGTTACTTGATAGATGCAATCTAGCTCGTCGTCACTGTCCTCATCGCACATGGTTCAGTGTAGCGTTCTCCTTCCGCTGGGTCCAACGGAACTACTACTCACAGTGACTTCTTTTCGAATGTCATTTTCCACCTCTTTAAGTTAATAAACCCCTTCATGTCCATTTCCCAATCAATTTCGAGTAATTCAAGGTAAGAATTGTTGTCATCAACAATCTTTATAACTTCAAAATTGGTCGGCGTACTTACACTGTCGATATCCACAGTCACCCCTTGCAGTGGACCCATTGGTAAGATCTTTTGTTGGTTAACCATTTGTAACCGAATCAGGGACCATTGCAATGCGTGCTTTCCCATGCGCTCCCATGTCTGTTTAGGTAATATGTTCGCATCTGAGCCTAAGTCCAAGATGACCTGATCCATTTCATATTCACTAATTTGCGCTGTCAATCTCATTTCCTATCTGGTGCGTAGAGCATGCCTCCCTATTTTTCGAACTACCTATGGTTCGCTGGATCCAGTGCACTTGGTGATCAGTTCTTGCAATCCTTGAATGGCCTTACTATCATGCAGTAGTTTCATGCAGGTTTTGAGCAAGGTCGTAATCATGGAGGGGTCCAACCCTGACTCCACTTGATCCCTTCTACTTGGGGTAGAAGCTTCCACGCTGCCCGCTGAGCTTCCCTCGGGATCATCCTTCCCTGTTCCAACTTAGATTTGTGTGCCTTTGTAGGTGTATCGTATCCCTTACGTTATTCTTATGGATGACCTCCTATAGTTGCGCCACTTCTTAATACCATATTTATACGGGGATCCTCTTCACGAGGCTCTGCTCGCATCATCTGAATATTCTAGGTTGGTGGAGGTTGGAGTGCTCCCTTTTTGCGCAGTTGGACAATTAAGGTAGGACAGTCTACCATTTCATGATAAAATTGTTCACAGTAGGGGAACGAAGTTCTGGTCGGGTTAGTGCATTCACGAGCGTAGTGTCTCCGTCCACACAATTATAACTGATTAACAGTCCACGGCACTGCCCGGGCCCCATTCCTCTTTCTTGGCCATGTCCTTAAAATCCTCCCCACGCTTCAGTCTGCATTCGGTAAGTTGGGGTTCTTTCTATCATTATGTCATAACTTTGACATGTTCACTCATCGTGTCCCACCAATTGACAGAAGTTACAATACAACTGTTGAGGGATCTGGGTATACTTTTTTAGTAGGTGGCAGTTATTTGTTGTGTGTTTCCCACCCACTTGGCAAAGCGTGCACCAGAGCATAGGTGCGACACTCGGTCCTTCTTGTACCTCTACTTTTAATGGCATCGGGCCTCCCCCTGCCAGATAGTTCACAAAGACAGGGTAATGGTCCTTGTCGTGTGCTTGGCCCTTACATTTAACACATCCCACCTCCGTACGTACCTCCAGTTGAGATACCCTTTCTTGCTTCAAGCTCTGTAGTTCTGAATTCAAGTTTTGAAGTTGCACATGGATTTGCTGAACTCCCACCCTGGGTTCAGTAATAGGGTCTCGTGTATCCTCATTGCTATCTGTAGTGCCTCGACTTGGGCTGATAATTTTTTTGTGAAAGGGCTATCCTCAGGTGTGGTGTCAACGACGCCACAAACCACGTGGAGTGTTGCTCATCTGTAAGTGTCATGTTGGCCTCGCGGATAGCACTTTTCAACCTCTGATCCAAATCCCACGAAGTTTCTCTAGGCATAATCACAATCTCTTTGAACCCAATAACTGACCAGGCCCCTAACTTTGGGCACCCAAATTCCTTACTTAGCGCCTCTTGGATTGCGGTAATGCCTTTAGTTGGATGATCACTAGAATACTTCATGTACCAAGTTAGTGCACGGTCCTAAAATGCACTAACTAGGGTAGCCTTCTTGATGTTATCATCTGTGATACCCTGAGCATCCCATACAAACTTTATCATAACCCAGAATCATCCTGGTTCCTCATTCCTTGCACCTTTAAATATTGGTAGCTTAACTGAACTTGCCATCTCGATCTTTGAGGCTGTTGGAGTTGGGGGTGGGGTTGGTGTTGGAGTGGATGGATTTGATGTAGGTGAAGTGAGGGGTGGCGTGGATGGAGGTGGTATCAGGGGGAAGCACTCTCTGATCAACCAAATCGCACTTCTCGATGAGAACCTCGCGAGTTCTTCCTCACTTTCCCGGGAAATGGAAGCTAATGGACTGTTCTCTACTCCTCCTGTTCCGCGGTAACCTCTTCCGCTCCGCATTACTCCAGACATTAATCAATGCGCATAATCTATTTTTCACATAACAACATCTTAATCCACGTATTCAATGATTTAATATACCTACCTCGCGGCCCTTGTAGAAATTTCCTTTCCACCTCGCTATAGCTTACGGTGGTATCTATCGCAAACTCAATGATAAATCCTCCTATTACCCGATCCAACCAATGATCTACTGCGCACACGACCTTATCCTTGATAGCTTCTAGCTGGCGCACCACTTCTGGGGTCCACACAATAGGCTGGTCCAATCTACACCTTCCCACGCTATCAGCTAGCCTTGTGATCCACTCGTACAACTCTACCGGGAATGACGCAAAGAAGATCTCATGAATGTCTGTGAATATATACTGGTTCAACCAATATTCTTCTGATATTTGCAGGTTTATGTTTTCCTGAACTGCGAACTTGTGGAATTCCAGATCCCACCACTCCTCAATCTCTTTCTTTGTAGGGTTCCAGTGTTCCCACATTAGACACCCCTTAGGTAGATCCCGGTCCCAGCAATGGAACCATTTGTTGGATTATATGGGTCTAACCCAGTTTTGGAAAAATTATTTAGCCAAGGAAATCCCGCAGCTACTAGCCCTTTCAGCAACAACCAGCGAAGTGCGGACTGAGGTCTCACTCGAGGTAGTAGGGGAGGGTGTTGGAACCAGTTTTCTGCACCCTTGGGATGTCTAGGTGTGGTTTGAGAGGTTCGCATGTTGTCTTGTAGCCTCGCGCTGTGCTAGATCCGTGCAAATCCAGATAACCTTAGCTTTCCTTTACTGTTCTGATTACAGATCTTATTTATTTGATTAAGTATTATCACTCAGATCTACTTAGAGATGCCTTTAAGCAAACATTTATTACTTTCGTTCAATTCTCGCATTAAGATTAAACCCAATTCACAAGTATGGACTCCTGCTTAATATTTATGGACTCCCTCCTTTGTAGATAGTCTGCCCACACCGTGTGAACATGATATTAATAAGTTTGAATGAAATACACTCTGTGCAGCTCCCTTTGGCAGAGTCTTCAAGTCTAGATCACCGTACTGTTATTTTTGGAAAAGGAAAAGGCATGTGGAATTTACTGTCAAGCAAACAGTGCAATGGACCAGAGAAGCCACACCACTAGTTCGTGGAATTTAAAATCATGGTATACCAGATTTTTCGCGTTGAAAGAAATAAATTAAGGTTGGCGTGTTCACTATGCAGTAGATTTCTGCACTGCAGCTCCAACTCCAATTCATATCCTTCGTTTTCCTTGCAGAATCCAGTGTTACTAAGTTCTTGATCCCCAAGCTCAGAGCAGAGTATGGGAGTATGTACTCTGCTTCTTACCAATTCAATGTCTCGCACTGCTTATCAAGTTTGCTTTCTGGCCGTTGCATCACACCCTAGGGCAACAACGGATGTCTGATTTACTAGAAAAACTCTAGAATAGTCAATAGGTTTTCGGCCAGTAGGTTGATCTAACAAGCTACATAGTAGTGAATATTTGTGGTTTTTTTTTAAATAACTAAATTAAAATAAAAAAAATTATGAAAATCTAGCAAAATGGAAATCTAAAACAATAACTATTAGAAGCATACGTGCTCCTCCAGAAGCACACACCATGTAGGGCGCTCGAGCTGACGGGTTATTTTCTCATCTATTACAGAGCCCATACTACTTCCCATGAACTAGCCTCGCAGTGCTTTCCTTTGGGGTGGTTTCGGCTAGATGGAAGAAAAGGTCCCTTTCCAGGCTTGTCGATTTCTATATCTTCTATCCCACCCACCCTGCGGTATTATTATCTAAGCGAATCTAAGAATATAATAAAAAAACGAGTTGTTTATAGTGTAATTTTTTGGAAGTTTTTCAGGTGGGCTTTTTTGGTCTAATTTTTGTAAAATTTAGCAGGAATTTATTGAAATCACAAGTTTGATAGGTAACCTTTCCACCATCGAAGTGCCCTAGGGGTTTTGATGGTGCTGAATCCATATATAGTCAAAAAAACCAGTTTAAATAACACAAATCAAGATTTCACCTCAAAATTTTTCCATCCAATTCTGGCACCAACAAGTTCAAAAAGTTGCACTAAAGACATCTTTGAAAAAAAGAAGGTAAAAACATAAAACATGAGATTAAAAACAAAAAGGCTATAATTAATTATATGAGTCAAAATCTACAATGATATCATATATTTTTATATTTTTTTAAGATTAGAAATAAATATTTAGGAATATTAATTTATAACTTTAAAAAGCACCCTTCACAAGTCATAGTGAGAAAAATTGTCATTTGAGATCTTCATTTGAAGCATTATATATGTGTAATGAAATAATCAAAGAGAAGTAGAAACAATATTTGTAAATACTTGCCTTGTATTTTTGGTCATTGCAACTTTGATTCATTTTGGCTTTATAACAAAAAAGAAATTGCACTATAACTTTGATTTCTTTTAATATATTATAAAAGTAACTTTCTATACTTTTATCCTTCACATTTTAAAACACTACCTATTAAAAAAACCTTTATCATTAAAAAAATTATCTTTGAATTAATTTTTAAAATTATAATTATTGGTTAAGTTTTTATTAATTATAATTATTTGATTTTATTATAAAACATTTCATCCTACATCTTTCAATCATATCATCAATACTTATTTGTATTTTTCTCCATATTTAGTTTTAACTGCTATATTACAATTCCACACAAGGCTTGGGTATATAATTATTTGAAAATTAAACTACAATTTGTTTACTCATAATTAAATAAACAATGCCTATGATAGATTGAGAATGTTGTCATTCTGCAACTTTTAGATGAGTAGAACAAAAATCTTGTCACTTTGCAATTTTTAGATGTGTAGAAAAAACTTTTTTTGACGTTTTGTATCTATGTTGCTTATTAGTTTGGTGCACTGACCAGTAACTAATTATGTACACATTTAAACCAAGATTTGATTGTATATAATATGTACATATTTAAACTAATATTTGACTGTACATAATTAAAGATGAGACAGTACATGTTGATGATGAAGTACAATTTGATGGTAAAGTATAATCATTACACAATAAGAGTGTGAACCAACGAAATTTAAAATAAATAAATTAAAACATTATTAAAAAAACAAAATTTAATTTCTAAAGTTCAATTTTTGACAAAGTTGGTAATTTTTTTAGTCAAAGCAAACTAATATGCAGGTATAATAAGTGTTCATAAAATGAAAGTTTCATAATTGAAATAATAAGCATGTGAGAGAGACCATCTAATTCAGAGATTAGTCCATAACCTAGTAGTATACATTTCACAAAGTACACAAATACATGAACTATTCAAAGTAGTTTGTAACAAGTACATGATGCATGTTAGAAGATAGCTCCAATGATGGCCTTCAAGAATATAGCTCTAGTTTACATGTATATAAAAAAAATTCCAAAGTCACCCCCTTTCAAATTGATAGTGTTCCAATATTTATAGATTGAGTTAGTAACCTTAGTCTAATAATTGTTTCAATTTAATTGGCTCTTTAATTGGGAACTTCATGATGCCTTGAAGACAAACCACCTAGACTTCATAGTATGATGCAATCATTTTAATTATACCAAGTGACAATATCTTCATGTTGACATGGTTTTCTGAGGTATTCCAGGAGAGGATTGACATGTTCTTCTTTCATGAGACAATACATAAGTTAAACATTGTCTGTTGGTTAGCGGGATTTGCAAGGTGTTAATCAAACTATCTTTAGTGAGATTATTAATTAAGGCACTAAATTTCAACTCTTTTGTATGTTGTAGCTCCTCTGATTCCTCGGTTTTTCTTCACTTTGTCTAATCTCTTCTTGAATTCTTGAGCTTGTTGAAGGTTTCCCATCAGAAAATATGCAGGAGGCTTGCCCATTTAAGGATTCCTTCTATGGCTTATATCTCTTATCAACCTGCAAATACATTATTCTATTTCCTCTACAAGAACATCCTCTCTCTGAAACAACTGATATGCTTTTGACCACGTATATCCTATAACTCCTGATTAGCTAAGTTATCATGTTCAACTTTGTCTAAGGACTCAACCACTAAAGTTTAGCATGCTTTCATGTTAGACACAAATGTGGTTCTTTTATCAAAAAAATGAAATAATAGGCACCCATTATGCAGATTAGTTTAAAAGTTGTGTGCAAAAACTTAGAGGTTTGATCCTAGTATGGTTGTTCCTAAGTACATGCATTGGTATTTTGTGGTGAGTGTTGATTTGGGGTAGCATTGGATGTGCTCTAGCCACGAAATTTGGTGGAGAGGTTGGGGCACATGAGATATCCAATACCCAAAAAGGGTTTGGGCAGATTCTAAGCACATTAGGAGATATTAACATAATTAATATTTGTATTGATTCCTTAAGTCTAAACTTAGGGAAAATAAAATATTAATGTGTATTAATATGAATCTGTGTTAAAGTGGTCCAAAAGACATAGATCAAGCCAGATCGAATCTTAACCGTTGATTAGAGACTTAATCTCGATCGTTGAGATGTCAACAGGAAAATTATAAGAGGAGGTTTGAGGGTCACTTGGAGAATACACCAGAGTGATCAGTCATTCTATTCTCTAAAGCGGGGTTTGCTAAGAGAGATAGAATTAGTGATTGGGAAAGCAACAGAGGGGCATTGAGTAGAAAGAAACAGAGAAGGCAGAGATTGTGCAGGGAGAGTAGCACAGCAACCAATGAGAGTGACGCAGAGCCAGCAAGGGCTCATGCAGGCCCACACAAAGCAACCAAGTGCTGCGCAGAGCACCAGAGAGGTCAGCGTGTCTAACGCGGAGGCCCAGAAAGCTGATGGAGGGTCTCCTGGGGCTGACGCATGCCAAGAAAGGTTGATATAGGGACAGAGAGGGGTTGACGCAGTCCAGTTTGGGCAAACGATGGGGTTGCAGAGCAGTTTTGTGCTGAGGAGCTGTTGGAAGGATTTTCCAAGGTTTCAGCGAGGAGATTTCTCTCAACCTATGAGGTATAGATGTTATGAAAATTCTCTGTTGGATAGGCCAATTTTGGCACCCAAATTGTACTCTAATATTGCTTAATAAGGAAACCCTCATATAGTTGCATCGGTTTTCCCGCATTGGTTTTTCTGGGGACATTAGTCCAAAAGTAATGGTGTTAATGAACAATGAAATATAATTAAATTAGTGGTTGTAATTGTTGTTCGGTGTTGAGAGAATGTATTATTAGATTAATTGTGTGAATATGTTATATGTTGATGCATCTAGTTGTGCTTAAGACTTCAAGAATATCAGTTACAAATTATATTATGAGATTCATGTGTAGAAAGGTCATTTGCATAATTGACTATTGGATACAGTCCAATCTCGAATATCAGTGACAAGTTATATTATGAGATTCATATGTAGAAAGGTTAGTTGCACAATTGACTATTGGATACAGTCCAATCTGGAATATCAGTGACAAGTTATATTATGAGATCCATGTGTAGAAAGGTCAATTGCATAATTGACTATTGGATACAGTGCAATATCGAGATTGTCTTTCGGGAGATCGAGAAGTGTCAATTATACAAAGTTCATCAAAGATGGTTACAGGTGGTTATATCATAAATGAGTTGAATGGGAAGCTAGAAGATTGTGGTGGTGGAAAAAACTTTGTCTGGGAAACTTCGAAGTGGGGATAAGTGTCGAGAAGACTAGTCAGATAGATGTGACATATGAATTGTACTTTGTCATTTCTGTATTAATCTTTGTAATGATGTAATGTAAGCATTAAAGGGGGAATTTGGAGATAATACTTACATTAGTAAATTGATAAATTAAGTTTGCTGATTGTTGACATTTGTTGAGAGATTTTCTCAACAATATTTTTCTTGTTTGGAATTTGTTGAAACTCATAACACTATTTATGTGACTTGTAATTTGAATCTCAGTTTTTTTAATAAATATCTCCATAATAATTTCTTTTCTATTTTTTTTTAAATTATTAATATATATACAGAACTAGTAAAAGACCATTTCGATTACAATAATCTTAAATAAATACTAATAACGATTTTATATATTTTGATTTCATTCATTATCATATTCTCAAAATATATCCTTATCATGTGAAGTCCAATTATTTTAACTAATTTGTAACTTGATATGCTCTGCATAAAATTCCCTAAATTCGTTTTTAACATAGTTATTGATACAATTTTTAAGAAAGTTGAATCATGCATGGTATATTGAATACAGAAAAGCATGTTTCCATTTTTCTTTCAACCAATTATTTTAAACCTGGTTCCACATAGGCTTGATCAAGTGGCAATGGGTAACTATTTTCAAAGAAATCCCATAAATTCCTAGAGAAAAACACCGTATACAACTCCATATTCTAAAATTATATTATAGTTTTCCCTTCGGATTTCAAGTTGACTAAGGGTGAAGATATGGTTTCTAGTGGCCACGATTACCCCTCCAACTTTAAAGATATTATATTCTCCTTATTAAAATGGTCGGTTGTCACGGCTTCAAACATGCCTGTTAGATAGTCCCTATATATAGACATATTGTTGTATAACCTTGCTTGGATACCAGTGACACATATTAAGTTACTGCTATTGCCCAACATATTTTATAATACAATACAAAATAAAATTATATAAAAGATTTAAAGATTTATTTTAAATACGAATTTAACATAATTCGAGAAGGATTTAATTTTATGAGCTTACATTATTTATTTATTTTTATTTTTAGATTTTAAAATTTTAAAATTTTGGCTAACAAGAACAAAATTTCAATTTTGATGATGGATTGGGCTGTAGAATGAATCTCTCGGCTCAATAAAATAAATTTTAGATTTTATAAAATGGTGTGTCATTGATTTGAAATTTAGTTTTCACTTTTTGTTAATTTAAAAATTGGATATTACATTAAATCATTAATTGTTTCTCTTTCTCTCTCTCCTCACACACACACACCACCACACATACATATATTATATATATATATATATATATATTTAATGACTAGATGAATAGACCATTGGGTCAGCTTCATACTTGTTAGAAGAAGGGTCTTGTATGTCACAAGGTTTGTAGCATGACAAGGGGTTTCTAAAGTGAGGAATGACATTGGGTCACATGGTCTCTAGCATTGACACAAGGTGACTAGATCATGAAGTCTTTAGTATTGACACAAATTCCATTCCAATCACTACCACTATAACCTTTAGTGAACCACGTCACCCTCAACATGAAGCTATGGATAAGTAGAACCCTTACTCACATTTACTTTATTTTTTTAACTAACTTACATAACTTTCCATTAAAAACTTCATAACTACTTATGACAATTAAAATAAAAATTATCAATTATTTCTACTATCTATATGCTTTTATGGGCTTATAATTTTGAAAATAAAATCATATAAATCTAGTAGTAAGATTGAAGTTAATTTTTTTCATTGAACTCAATACAACTTGTTAAATCGAAAATCAATTTAGGTATATATAGTATGAATATAAATTTGAATGAATAAAATTGATATGTTAAAAAAAAAAAAAAAAAAATAAATATATATATATTATATAATATATAAAATTTAATTATAAAACTAAATATATTTAAATTTAATTTTAATTTTACAATTGTGTTTTAATTTTATTATCTATTTTAATTCAAAATTTATTATTTTTTTAATAAATTATAAAAATTTTTTTACTTTATTTACAAGAAAAAATTATTCAAAATATTTTATTTAATATTGAATTTGTTTACAATTTTTAACTAAAATTAGATACATGTCACAGTGTATCATTACTGCTTACGATACATCAAAACGATATTTTAAGAATATCAAATTTCTAAAATGTAATTCCAGGTTAGTGTTTTTAAATATAATCAATTTATATTTTCAAATAATAATAAAAGGTAGTAATTTATACTAGCATATATATTTGACTAAAGGGATTTTAATTTTGAATTTTAGTTTATGAAATAGTGGATAACAAGGCGATTATCAATTGAGGTATTTTTATGGGCAAGAGAAAGGCGATTATCAATTGAGGTATTTTTATGGCAAAAGAATATGTTCTTAGTGTCTTTATGTTTTATTAAATTTATATGTTATTTAATTTTGAATTTTATGGTTTATGAAATAGTGGATAACAAGGCGATTATCAATTGAGGTATTTTTATGGGCAAAAGAAAGGCGATTATCAATTGAGGTATTTTTATGGTAAAAGAATATGTTCTTAGTGTCTTTATGTTTTATTAAATTTATATGTTATTTGTGTTTTTATGTTTTATTAAATTTATATGGAATGTTATAATAATTGATTTTTGATAAAATTTATTTATGATGATGATGATAGTGGTGGTTAACGTCCGCTAAGACCAAATAATGATCTATCGGACTTAAAAAGGCAAATTATTTATTTTGATTTAAGATTTTATTCCTATGCTCAAAAAGCTTGGAGAGAAGCCTCCTGAGTTCACTATAATTTTGGCATTGTAAAAGGCTAGGAATGTCAGTATTGTAACAAAGGTTGTGAAATTGAGATCTAATGTGGTTGTATGCAGGGCACTCTAAGAGGAAGTGGTTTTCATCCTTGATGCTCCTATTCTCACAAATATGGCAAATCCTTTCCGTCCATGGCGTTTTAGGAACTGCCCAACGGCTAGTTTCACTATGAAGCTCATGAGAATTCGTTCTCATCTTTGCTATATTAATTTTCTTTTTTGAGCTAGTTAAAATAGAGAGATACTTTTGATCTTCAAGGGTGGGGTTGATGACCTTCTTATAATAACTTAATTTTCTTTTAGACGCTAAATCTTTCTCACACCATAATTTTTCTTTGAACTTAGAAGTAACAATATCTTTAATGTTATTTATGTTTTGCAAAGCATCATACTCATTGATCTCCCAAAAGTTTAACCAGGCCCTCGTGTCCTTATACCATCCTCGGTTAAGCCTTAGGTGATTTTGGCTGGAATTTAAAGCTAGCTTAGGAAGTCTATGAGTGTCTATGTTATTGAGATTGTGCTTGTACATCAGAAACCTAAGCATAGCTAGGCTCTCAATAGAAGAAAGACCTGCTTCTATAAGGAGAATAGGATATGGTGTATTACTTTTAATTTTCAGGTTATAAGTTATAAAACGCTTCTTGATTTTCTCAATCTTCCGCCATGATTCTCTGGAGATGTTGCAGCCCCAAACTTCACAGCCATATAAGATAACAGGAGCGACTAAAGTTTCAAAGAGGAACTTCTTTTTATCCCACATTACGAGGTTTGTTGTTTTACAGTTATTTTCAAGACCAAAATAAGCTTTCCATCCCCCATTGATCCTTTTCTCAATGCTATGATTCCAATTGAGCTTGTGATGGATATCAATTCCTAGGTATTTATAAGAATACACTTCCTCCAAGTTATTATTTTCATACATAAAATTAGCACAAGTGTCCTTCTTGGATTTCATAATCATAACTTTTGTTTTGTCAGTGTTAACAGTCATACCCATGGTAGAGCAGAAATCCTTAAGAAGCCTGAGTTGCTTATCAAGATCAGATGGGCACCTTGCCAAAAGAACAATATCGTCAGCATAGAGAAGAAGGATAACGACTATCCCAGCTAAGATTGTGCCACCACATAAATTTTATGTAGAATTTAGGGTTTAATGATTATGATAAGGGAAAGGTCATTGGGCATAGATATTTTGGTAATTTGTACATGGGTATGAATTTGGAGTCTGTTCTTCCTTTTTACTAAAGAGGACTTTTGTTCTTATGTGTAAATAATTTTGAGGGTTTATATGATCAAAGCATAAATTTTATGGGTTTAATGATTATGACATTTTGGTAATTTGTAACTGGGTATGAATTTGGATTCTATTCTTCCTTTTTACTAAAGAGGATTTTTGTTTGTATGGGTAAATAATTTTGAGGGTTTATATGATCAAATCATAAATTTTATCTAAAGTTGAGAGTTTAATGATTATGATAATGCAGATCTTGATTGCGACCAACAATTCATCAAAAGACAATGCACAAGTAAGCATTTTGCATGTCCTTATTGTAAAAAGGGTTTAATGATTATGATAGACAATGGACAAGTAAGAATTTTGCATGTCCTTATTGTACAGATCAGTTTGCTCCTCCCTAACATTTTTAGGGTAAGAATGCATGAAATTTTAATTTTTCTTTTCACCTTTTTTTTAAGTGCTTGACTGTTTGTGTAATTGACTCTACCATGCCCAAATTAAATGGGCTTAAATGATGCAAGAAAAATTTGTGTTAGGATGCAAATGCTAGACCTTCCTCAAACTTTGTTGCATGAAATTAAAATTTCTTGTAATCATGAACATAATTTTTTTTTCTTGTTTCATCCTTAGATTTTGATCTCAATGCCTACAATTTTAAACCATGTTCCTATATTTTAAGTAGAATATACTTAGATCCATTAAACCCTACAACTCTCCAAAGATTAGGTTAATTTTAGTTAAAAAGAAGGAACCTGAATGACTTTTGCAATTTAGATTCAATTCTTACAGACAATGATTAAAAATGGAAGAACTCAATGGTCTTATAACTTTTACCCACCCATCAATTTCAAAGAACATTTGTATTATTGTCAACCTAAACAAAGAGATTAGAAGAAGAAGAGGAGCCTGGATGAGGTGGACCCTGACCTACCTGATACTTTCCAAAAGTTGGGCATGCCCTTGACTAAAAGAAGAGATTGACCCATGTTGTTGTAAATGTTGTTTTAGAAAGTGTTTCATTGCCACCATCCACAGATAGACATTATAGGTAGTTGAGGTTATAGTTTGTTCGTTATAAGGGGTAATTTAGGAGTATCTTTATCTAGTTAGGAAGTAGCATGGCAGGGTTGTTGCTCCTATTGATAACTATTATGCCACATTGCACTTTTTTTTTTTAGTGATAGCTCCTTCTATCAAATCTCTAAGCACACTTTGTCATCCATGGAAATATCCACTTATTTCAAGATGAATGAGATGGAGACCAGGCATTTTGAGAGGACTCTTATTTTTGTAGATGAGAGGAGTTTTGTGACATAGATTGAAGGATGAATTATACCATTTTATGACACCAATCATCTCCATGCCATCGCAGTGGATCCCTATTGCATTGAGGGAGAAAGGATAAGATATTCCATTATAAATAATTGGTATGTCAACGACAAGGAATGCAGATGTGGTATTTATAATTTTATTACGAAAAGAGAGTTTTACGATGGAGACAAATCAAGGATTTCATGGACCTAAGTTGAGACTTTTTCAACAATCACCTAGAAATACTCAAGAATTATTTGGAAAGGTGATGATGCAATTGGAGAGTTATATTATGTTGCCTTGAAAAATAACTATCAATGGGGGGGACAAAGATGATCCATATAGGGAAGAATTGTAGGAGTAGGATTGTTTCTAAAATTATATTTGTAGGCAAGGGGTGATGAGGAATCTACAAATACTTATCATTACATTTAGGTACAATTAGGTTTCATTCTAAAGTCTCTAATTTCATTTATTGATAGTCCTTCTTGTGTCCTTGTCTCTCTTAATTTCATTGTGGTAGGATTGGAATGGGTTAAAAAATCAAGCATATCATTGAGTCAAATAGATACCCACATGTCACTACATGTCATTGTGAATACTCTTTGTTTTTGATACAACTAGAAGTGAGCAATATGATGTATGCGCACACAAAAAATCCTATCATGCATGATGAATCCCTCTCCAATTCCATTTTCTATGGTAACATTTTATATGCTTTGTTTATACAGGTCATCTAGCCACATAGTGGCCGCTATTGAATGTTGAGGTATATGTCATATAAATATTTTATAGTCTACTTTATTTTATATTCAACTATTCATCGTCTTTCATGTCTTATACTATAAATTGTATCTTCTTTCATTTTCAGGAGAGGAATTCAATTTTGATGGTAAGAAGCAACAATTTAAGAAAGAGGAGAACGATAACACTAGAGTGATAAATGCAAAATGAAAGGGAGAAGAGAATTTGTCTAGTGATACCCTTAGAGCCAATATCTTGCATAAGACATACTCATAGAGACTGATGGTCAAGCCTTCAGAGTTGTTGAGTTCACTTCCAATGCTTTGGCAACACAGTGATAACGTTTTGAAATGATGAAACAATATTTCATGTGTAAATTGTAATCCAACCCATATTAAGTTGGAAACTCATATTGTAATAATTGATATTTTATATTATAAGATTTATATGGTTGAAATTATTTTTATTTTCACTTCATATTATTTATTCTTGTAATTAACATATGTAACTTTGTGTTATCAAAATAGATAAATATGCACATTGTATGACATTTTCTTAAAATTTAGTCACAAAATCTACTAATTAATTTATGGTGATTAATAATAAACACATAAAATCAATATAAAACTACTAAATTAGTAGTTTATATTAATTAATGATAAACATGAATAAATGAATATATGACTAAATTAGTCGTTTATAATGATTATGAATGAAATTAAATGAAATGAATAGAAACTACTAAATCAGCCGTTTATATAATGAATATGAAAATACAAAAAAAAAGATAGATGACTACTGCAAATGATAAATTTTTTATCGTTAAATGATGACTAAAGTTTTCATATATATGACTATTAGTAGTTAATTTACCACATCTTATAACACGACTAAAATTTTCTCATATTTCTTTGGCCATTAATTGGTTTTAAATAATGACTAAAATTTGCATATATATGACTATTAGTAGCTAATTTACAATATCTTATAACATGACCAATATTTTGGTCATATTTCTTTGGTCATTGATTGGTTTTCTCGAGGATTCATATAGCAATATATTTTGTTATATACTTGGTCATTAATTGTGACAATTAATGACTAAACCAATGAAAAATTAACGACCAAATTTATGACTAAATATGTTACTAGATGGTAGAATTGAGGAAACCAATTAATGACTAAGCTAAAAATGACTAAATGTTGGTCACATTATAAGATACTGTAAATTAGCTACGATTGCTCATTCACTGAAAAATGGTCGTTTATATGGAAATTTTAGATTTTTTTTAGTTACTAATTAGTCATTTTATACTATTGATCACATATTTGTATAAAGAGATTGCTTGGTTATTTGTTGTTTAGATAAATAAGGCATTCCACACAGGACAAGCACTATTAACATCCTCTCGCACAACGAGATTAAAAATCACAACACTGGTATTTTTACATGGTCAAAATCCTCTATGAGGGAACTAATACATGGAAAAAGCCAACATGGACATCAAAGGAAACTTTATTGGTGTAAAAGAGAAAAAAAATAGATAGCAAAGTTCTCATAATCGATCATTATCCATGACCCTCTATGCTCTTCAAATAGAGATCATGTACCAATGAACTGTTAATCCAAGGCTCACTAACGATTATTATTGAGGATAATTTGAGTTTTGAAACACCTTCTATCTAGAACACATCATGACCATTATATTATAATAAAAATAATGCATATTAAGGAAACACACTTTTACCTAATAGCTACATTAGACCAAGTTGAACTTAAGTAACTCCTAAGCATCTAGATATCCAAACATCCACTCATTAACAACACCTTGGGATAAGATTGAATAATTTACAAAGGTGACATATTAGGAGAATGAGGGAGGAAATATAGCCTATTCCCCCTTAATGGAAACATCCTAAAATTTTATCATTGATTAAAGTTTAGAAAAAAAAATAACTTATGTAGGAGACATTGGGAAAATGTATGCAACTTGATCATTTGAAAGGAAAAAGAGAAATTCAATAGCTAGATTGTGAATGAGCTTTCATATGAAGTTAATCTGTAGCTCAATTTGTTTGTTTTTCTTATGTTGAACTATATATTTGTGATATTAATTTAACATGTATTAAAGAAGAAGATGGTGGTTAGATCTTGCCTATTGGAAGCTAAACTCAAAAAGGATTTTGTGAAGCCATAGGAATTATTTACTTGCGTTAATTGTTTCTTTGTACTCCCATTTAGCTAAAGAAATACATATAGATTACTTGTATAATCCCATGTGATAGATCAGAATCAAGACTAGAAATATAATCTAGAATAGACTTTCCATCATGAAGGTCGTCAATTTAATATGAACCAATGAAACCAAAAAAAAAAGGATTCTCCTATGAACTCTAATGTATCCCAAACTAAATTGCACATTGAATATATCAATGAGTCAATTTTGATTCTTTTGAATGAATTTCATGTTGTGTTTGCATATAAAAGCAATAAGGCCAACAAAAAAATAAATTTGAGGAGGCTATGAATCAAATATAAGAGGCTACTACATAACTAATAGTAAAAAATGACATCAATTTCATGTGTATTATAGGTGTTAGTGAGTTTGAATACACACTAAAAGGGAGAAGGAGTTTCTTTACAATCCATGTGAAAATGGTAAAAAAGGTTACATGTGTACATAGATTGGGAAAGAGGAACTCCCTCCTTGGTTTGCAATACTTGTAGGCCATGGAAATAATGCAAATATTCTATCTGCAATTTCAAACTTCTTCTTAAGGCTTGAATTCACATAGGCTGAAAGTTTATGGTCACTACTAGTGAGGATAAGGTTATCAACATAAATAACATGGATTATGATATGGCTTCCTAAAATATTTTGATGTAGACACTGGTGTTGGAATGACATATAGAGAAGTTGGTGTCAAGAAGAAAGGTATCCCTTATTGCATACCAAACATGAGGAGCTTGATTAAGACCATAGAGATATTTCTGAAGGTGGAATACAATGATAAATTTATTTTTAACAGAGACAATAGGTTGCTTCATGTATATTTTTTCTTGTATAACCCCATGGAAGAAGGAGGATTTAACATCCATTTCATGGACCTCCCATCCATGTGAGGCAACAAGGGTTAGAACAAGGAAGATGGAATTAATTTTTCTGAAATGGGAAAATGTTTTTTTGCATTCAATTCCTTCAACTTGAAAAGATACTTTAAAAACTAACCAATCCATATGTCTTTCAACACTTCTATATAAAGCATACTTAGTTTTGTATATCCATTTACACCATAAGTTTTCTTCCTTTTGGAAGAAGTATAATTTCCCAAAGTATCATTCACCATAAATGAATGATATTATTCATTTATTGGTGATTCCCAATTTGGGTGACTTAAATCGTTCGCAAATGTTTCTAGATCATGAGTCTCTAAACCTTGAGCCAAAGGGGAGGAGACTCACTAGAACTTTGACTGAGTATAATGTTTATATGTAGGATCATTGGCAAGGTAACCAACTATGTCACATGTTGAATGGACCAATTTGTGAAGTTGTGGTGGGTTGAATGCATGAACGTTGGTCTCACTTTTAGGATAAATGTGGAAATGAGATTTCAAAATTTTACTCTTTTATCAAATTGAAGCCCTCAAAATTCATATAAGCATTGCGAATTTTGATTCGGAGTAAAAAGATAATTTATGGAGAATTATGTTATCATCCTAATTATATTTTTTGCAAAAAAAATTAGTGTTATATAATATGTAAATTTTCCATTAGGTCAAATGCTTGTCCTTGCAAATTTTCGCACATCTAAAGAGGCATATGTGTGTTTGTGTAGTGTGAATTAGTTGAAAATGTCTAATTATTTATATATATATACATATATACATATACATACACATACACATACACATGTGTTCACGTAAAGTTTTTTTCAACTATTTAAATAAATTGGAAAACCAAAAGTACCCTTTTGAAGACGACTCATAAATGAAGATACTGGTATTTTTTGAAATTTTTTCATTGTGTATATTTTATGTTATTTTTTTTTAGTCAACCTCTTCGAAACTATCCAAAAAAATTCAAGCATTATGTTTAAAATAAATTAGGTGAAAAATATCATATGAATTCGAAAATGTCAAACTCATATTCCATTGCATAGAGGATTGACTCATGAATCTAATATGATCAACTCTACCACTTAAATAAAAAAATGTCCCTAAGGCTACTAGGGTACAAAATGGTATTCTAGAGAAATATGTAGAAGGGGTGCCAAAATTATGGTTTTTAGGGCGTCCGAAGCTCGATTGATCTCTTCAAATGCTTGATCGAGTGCTTAAACTATAAATTCAAATATATTTTGTTTAATAAACCCTTAGGGTAGTTATTTACGTGGTTAAAAAGTGGTTGCATCAAGCTATATGGCTCGGTCAAACCTTTGTAAAAATATTTTTTTAAGGTAGGATTGTTATGTGAATCCCATACATTTAGAATCAAGAACGATCTAAAAATTAATCCATTAATAATTTAGCCAAGTTTATTTGATATTGTTTTACGAAAAATGAAAATTCAGCTGGATCTAGGTTATGAACAACATTAGATTTTTTTTATGTTATTGCATTGAGAGGTGCATTCTACAACCCAATATGGGGGAATTGTGTAAGTATGTATGTCTGTGCTTGAAATATACCTTATCATATTCTTTGAATTTGAATGGATCATAAATTTACCTTCCAAAAAAATTTTTACCACATTAAAATTTCAAATTATGTAAAATATAAAACATCTCTTCTCTTTATTGAAGTCAATATTATTTCTTAAATAAAAAGAAAAAGGTTGATTTGACATAAAGAATAAAAAATAATTTAAGTTTTATATAAAATGGCTCTAAATTTTTTTCAATATTTCTTTTAATTAAATCTTTATAAGATGAATCTTTACAAGGAAAAATCACTTCTTAAGGATATATTTTTAAAGACAAAATATTTATAGGTCAAAGTTGTAACAAAAGTTGCCATGTTTGAACATATTAATTTGATGTAATTTTATTATAATTTTTTTTATCATGTCATTTAAAAACATCGTTAAATCAAATTTTAATATAAATTATTATTATTATTGTAAAAAAATAAATATTGATAATTTTAATATTAATTTATTAAATCTAATAATTTTGGATTCATATGGTATTAATTTAATATAATATAAATTTGTTATACTATAATATATATTAATATATTAGGATGTATACTAGTTCCAGATATATATGGCAGGGAGGAAAAAATACCTAGAGTGATAGAGTGTTATGAAACCAACTTACAAAAATGTAGAAAAGATAGAGCAACAGCTTAGAAATCAGCCTCTTCGAGGGGGAAACCTCCTTTACATTACACAAATACACAATTCTTGGATGATACAAATGACAAAACGTTCTTTCTATATATAGGAGTTTAAGGGGTGACAATACAACCAAAGCTGACCTAATAGCAATAACATAAGGTCACAAAAATAATAGTAGTGGGCTTCTATGGGGCACAATAATAACAATATGGGGACAATAGGGGCACAAAAATAACAACAAGGGCTACAATGACAATAGTAATTAGGGAATCACTAGTATTATAGGGACCTTACATTCCCCTCTCCTTCAAAAAAGTGTTGTCCTCAATGCTTAAGTAGTTCTGGATGTTTTTGTATTAAATTCTCATCTTCCCATGTGGAATCTTTAGCGAGTAAGTTCTTCCACTTAATGGGATACTCTGAAATTGATTGATTTCTTAGTTGTTGAGTTCTTGTTTTAGTGACTGCTTCAAGTTCCAATATTATTTCTCCTTCCTCATCAAGTTTTGCCAATATTGTTTGAAATAGGAGCTCGTCACCTATAACCTTCTTTAAGCATGAAGCATGGAAAACTGGGTGCACTCGGGAAGCCGTACGAAGCTCTAGTTTGTATGCCATAATAGCTAACTTTTGCAACACCTTGTATGGACCATAATATTTTGGTGATAATTTATTATCCTTCTTTGCTTTCTTGAGGGAAATTTGTTTATATGGTTGTAGCAATAGGAACACCCAATAAACTATATTAAAACTTCTTTCATTGCGATGTTGATCTTCCCATTGTTTCATTCTATTCTGCACCAAAGTGAGCTTATCCTTTATGAGTTGAATAACTTCTTGTTGATGTTTGATTTGATCTTCCACTACTTGAACCTTAGAATTTTCTCTTAAATATGATCTGATGGATGGTGGATGATATCCATAAAGTTCGATAAATGGGGTCATTTTTGTTGTAGTATGGAAGGAAGTGATATACCAGCATTCAGCTAGAGGAAACCATTTGACCCATTGTGTTTGTTTATCAAATAGAAAGAAATGAAGATATCCTTCCAAACATTTGTTTACTATCTGAGTTTGCCCATCAGATTGAGGATGCGAAGATAAGCCATGAGATAACTTAGTACTAGGACAAGGCAAATAATTTTCTCCAAAAATTCCCAGTGAAAATGGGATCTCTGTCGCTTACAATAATCTTTGGGTTTCCACATAGCTTTTGTATTGTTTCCATAAATTTAGTAGAAATTGTACTCGCTTTAAATGGATGAGATAATGCACAAAAGTGTGCATACTTAGTAAGTGTTACACATTAATTTGTCACCATTGGTCACCGTCCCTGTTACCCCTGTTTTCGTACATTGGAGGATACATTCTCGGACCTGTGAGCAGTGACATAGCCTAAAAACACTTGCATTATGTTCCCCTGATTATGTACTTCATGTTCCCTGAAGACACCTTCTCCAAATTGTCCCTGAAAAGTGCCCTTTTTCCATTGGCGCAGGTACATAGTGTCTTATCCGCGCCAATCACTGAGATCCTCAGAAAGGGGTGCGCCCATTGACGCTCTGTCCTAGAAAAACACTCGCGCCAACTAAGTTTGGTAATGATTTTTGGCAAACGCGCACCCATATGTTTTTTTCCTTTCAGATCATGAAGTCTTTTGAGGGAAAAAATCCATCTGATAGAGGTCGAGAGTCATCATCTATCCTTGACATCTATCCTCAGTAGCTTTTCACAGATAATGTCGATCCACAATGGGCGTCCTGGTGCATTGAATCTTCCTCCCTTCTCCATTTATAAAAGTATGTCCTCATGCATTAGACAAGCTAGTTCTGGAGTAATGCTAGTTGTGATTATGCTTGTTTGGAGTGATAGTAAGAGTCTTGAAGCATAGGGAGGTTATGCTGCCGGAATCCTGAGAGAGAGAAGGTCTATTGCAAGGCATACATAGCTGCTCGCCCAGATAGAGAATATGTTCAACGTCAGAACCTTGGTTGTATCTTTCTCTGCCTATTATTCATTAATAAAGGACTGCTATTATGGTTCCAATCTCATTGCCTATTATGATGTTTGATTTATTTCCTTTCCAACTGAAATATAGTTGTACTTTGGTGGATTTTACGCTTGTAGTTGTCTCGGTCTTTGCATGTGCAGGTGTCCGTTCGCGAGGATCACCAGGATTGTGACCTGCTGAAGCAAGGGAGCTGGAGGGTCAACTCTACTTCGACATTTGCGTTGGATTCCAGGTTGGTCTTCGTAATCCACCTTTTAGTATACAACTAGGAACTTGCATAGCAGCGTGAATTGATTATTGCTAGACCCATTTTGGGCTAGTGGGATCGCCTCTGTCCGCAGAGGGGATTTACCTGTTTAACAATTTGGTGACTCCACTGGGGAGAAGCTATTTGGAGTTTGTCTTGCATGTTAGTTTTCTCTTGCTTTCCTGAGGTAATGAGCTTTCTGGGTCAGTTTTAAAATTGTTATTTGTTGTTTGATCCTTCTGAGAACTGTTGGCCCAACCCTGGTTTGTCTCATTTATTTTTTGGGTCAGCAAACGCGGTTGGAAATTTTTTTTCTTTTACAGTCGCGCCAGTTGGCGCATGTTGCACAACAGGAACTCGCGCCAATTCCTGAATAGCGCAAGTTGCAGATTCACAGTCGCGCCAGCTCTGTGAATTTTGCCAGTTTGTTAGTTGAAAGCTCCTTAAACTCGAACTTTTGCTTTTCTATATCTTTTGTAGCTTCTGGAAGTGTGTTAGACCTTTGTGTGGCTGGTTATTACTTTTATCCTTCAGTTGTTTGCTTATTTCTATCGATTTTGTATCCTAGCCCTAGAACACCTAGTGGCTTTGCATGTCGAGCCTTATATGGGAAGTTGTGGTTTGATAATCGAGTCAACTTTTTGGTTGTTTTCCACACTCATCTAGTGGTTGTGAAAGTTTGGTATTCTATGCTTTGAGCAATTCACTTCTAGCTTGTTTGGATTTTGCTTGACTTCATCTGAACTTAGATCACATGGTTCATTGAAAGTCTTTGTGTTTTTCCTTGCTTTGACAGGTCATCTTGATGTTTCAGAATTGGTTCTATTTCCATTGAGTGAATTGTATTTGTTTACACTTGTGAAGGTTTGTTAAGTGAATTATGCTATCTTAAAAGAAAGAAAAAGAGAAACAAAAGATCTTTTTGCATTATATTAATTAGCATTTATTGTTATTTGTTGCTTTTAAAAAGAAAAAGAAAAAAACTTCCATTTCTTGTTATTAGCTGCATTAGGATCTTTGTTGATCATTTTGTTTGTGTAAAGATCTCAACTCTCCTGTAGATAGAGTTCATTGAATGAAATGATATAATTTTGGCATATAGTTTGCATTTAGGAAGTTTCGAGAGATCACATACAGTAGGACCAAAAAACCGAAACATAATTGAAGATAAACTGTAAAATAAACTGAATGAACCTAACAACGCATTGGAACATAACGCAAATATTCTAGAGGTCTAGGTTAGAGATGTGTTCCGACGTCTTTAAACCTGGTAGGTTACCGTCGAGTGGTTGGGTGATTCCTCCACGGTGAAACGATAGGTGCCAGTACTGATTGTGCTCCCACGTACCATCGCATATACATTGGGAGACCCCTATAGGCTTACAACCTTTTATCCATAGGAAGCCGAGTATGTCGCCTTACAAGCCGTAATGCAGCGAACACAACATTCGGGAAGATTGACTTCAGTACGGGAAGTCCTTGGTTTTCATCTGATTGCCAAGGTGTATAAGCAGTTTTACGGATTGTTTGGTAAACCTCTTGCCTAGTTCTCCAGAGTAGTCACTTTTGATCCTTTTCAGACTTCTTAAAAGAAAAGGTGCCTGTGAGCATCTTGTCACTTCGTGCTCATTAAATATTCGAAGGAGACTAGAGTCATCTTTTTGTCCTTTTCTCGACTCTTAAAAAATGAAAAGGTCAAGTTCAGTGTCTTAAAGTTTATTTGACCACGATAACATATAACCCGGTTAAATTTTGTTTGCGTTAGTCTGAGTAGGGTCTGGTTTCGTTAGATTCCCTAGGATTTTGTGAAGTCCCATCATGGCGGAATTACCAATCTCATCTCCCGAGATACCGGTTGTGAGTAAAACTCTTCCTATTGTTCCAAGTATACAACCACTTAACTCTCATTCTCCAGGCGACGAGAATTACCAATTTTATTCGAACCCTATTTGGGAACCTTCTCAAAATGGTATCCCTTTTTGTGAATACACTTCTCCTCAACAACCATTTCCTTCTGATATGGAAAACACATCCCCTACTACGACTGACGAATACGGTGTGCCAGGGGATGAGATTCCCACTACAATGGAATCTACACCTGTTAGTAGAACTCCTACTACTGGGGGACTACCTCCTCGTTATAGAGCATTGCGTAATGTACTGTCATCTCCCTTTCCGACTTCTATTTGGTCACCACCCATTTTCTCCAATACGGAGCCTTTGACTCCACAACATCGCGGTACAGCTGTTACCTTAGTCACAACCCATCCAACAGTATCTGTGGCTTCTTCGACCCCTATTTTTAGTCGACCTTCGACCTCTTTATTCGTAGGTTTTGATCCTACATTGAATATCCCACTTGAAGGGAAATACGATCAGTATCTACCACCTCCTGGGACTTGGACAGGTCAACCGGCTATAGAGGTTTCAGTTCCGCTGTCAATAGATTAGGGTTCCACCTTTTATCATGGTGGTCAAGCGTCGTATGCGCAACCCAAACAACCACCTCAGCTAAACCTACAAGGACAATCCTTCCAAGGAAACCCTTTTGCCTCTGGTGGTCCTTTTTTCACCTCTCATACGCAACCTACTGGTAATCTAGGCCAACCTTCCACTCAAAAAGCTCAACCTGGTATCCAGCAAGGCTCTCATACTGGACAATCCAGTCAATCATTTGTTAACCCAAATCAACCCAACGTCCAGTATACCCAAGTTTCTGGACAAGCTGCCCAACCACTTGGTCAGCCAACTGTCCAGTATACTCAATCTTCTGGGCAAGCCGGTCAGCCTCAAACACAGTTGGGCCAACCACCTGCCCAACCCACTCAGCCATCTGGTATGTTAGGACAACCTTCTGTCGCACAACAGCAACCTCAGTATCAGCAGGTAGGTCAACCTCAGTATCAGCAGGTAGGCCAACCTCAGTATCAGCAAGGTTATCCTTCTGCTCAGATAGCCCAACCTACTGGAAAGTCTACTGGCGCTGCTCAACCCGGACCTTGGCTCCAAGTGGGACCCCAAAATCCATCTGGTCCTCAAATGCAGGCTGGAGTTCAATCCCAAACATTTTATCAAACTCAACCTGGGTCTCAAGCTCAATTTGGGGTCCCACTACAATACGGTTATCAACAACCTCAAGGGAAACCTTTGTTTACCCCTTACCAGAATTATCAACAACCATATGGTGCTTCTGCAACATTGTTTGGTAATCCATATGCTGGGGGGAAAAACACAAATCCCTACGGCCAACACACTATGGGGCCAAATCCGTCAGGGAAAAGCCCATGGGGGAAACCATCACTTGGTTGGAACCCGGGTGCTCCATCCTACCAGCAGCCCCAAATGTCTTTCAATCCTCAGTTACCATTCTTAGCGACTTTAGAATTACCGGATGTGTCCAAACTGACTAATGATCCTATTCTTCATAATCCTTATTGGCCTCCGGTTCCCACCAAAATTCTTGGTGACTGTCCAAAATTTGATGGTAAAGCTAATGAA